>JAUZND010092222.1:0-14711 GCA_034780555.1 Coelogynopora nodosa | reverse complement strand
AATTAAAATTTTTTTGAATTATAATACCTAAATCTTTTGCTGAGTCTCTATTTTCTATTTTAATATTATTTATGTGAGTTAACAATTGTTATAAATGATACTTAGTTTTTTGAAAAGATCGTTAATAATGATAAGATGATAAAATACAATAAATTATAAAAATTATTTGCAATTTTGTAAACATAATTTTAATATTTACGTTTACTTCTAAATTCTACTTCTGGGCTGGGGGCCTTACTTAAATCCAAAAAAAATTAAAAATTAAATTTTTTGAAAATAATATTAATAATATTATAAATTTAGAGACAAGTAGTATCCTGTCTCGCGTACATATCTAAACATAGCGTGGATTTAGCCGAAATGGTAGTGGAAGCTGAAATATTCCCTTCGTGTCTAGCTTCTTTACAAGATGGTGACGATTATGTAAAGAAACATACGGCCATTTTGATCCGAGAAGTCTGTAAACATACTCCAGAATTGTCTCAGTTGATATTAAACGCTGGTGGAGTCTCAGCAATAGTTGGATACATAGGAGAGACTCATGGAAGCATCAGATTGCCCGCAATAATGACACTTGGATATATTGGAGCTCACTCGGAAGTTTTAGCTCTAGCTGTTATCGAATCAAAAGGCGTACTTCAACTAGCATGTGCTCTCAATGATGAACCTGAATCCCACGTACAGGCAGCTATAGCATGTGCTCTAGGTCAGATTGGAAGTCATACTCCAGAACATGCCAAAGCAGTGGCCGAATCCAATGTTTTGACTAAAATTTTATCAAAATACACGGATCAAAATTCAACAGAAGATTTGCAACAAAAGGTATATTTAAAAATAAAATATTATCATAAATATTCTTTTTTAATAGTGTAAAAGAGCGTTAAAGTCTATACTTCAAAAGTGTGTACATCTAACACTATTGGAACCCCTCTTGCACGATGCACCTCCAAATATTCTCAAATACGTGGTTGGGCAGTTTAGTAAAGTTTTACCGCATGATCCAAAAGCTCGAAAAATGTTTGTGACTTCACAAGGTTTAAAAAAGATTCAGACAATAAAAGCAGAACCAGGCTCTCTTCTTGCAGAGTACATTACGAGTATAAATAATTGTTTCCCTATAGAAATTGTCAAATATTACACTCCTGGATATTCTGACGTTCTGCTAGAACAGGTTGAAAAGTACGTTCCTACATGAAAAAGGATTCACATGATTAATTTAATTACATTTAAATTTTAATGTAATTAATTATTATACCAAATTTAATTAAGGTATATGGAAATAAAAACTATAAACTACTTGTTTTTCTTGTCAGAAACTGTCCGTTTTCTTACATTCATCCACCATATGAGAAATGGTAACAGAATAGGAAAAAGAGAGACGCCAAAGTAGCTGGCCCAAGTAAGCTAAAAATAAATAATGTATATTATAATTTATAAATTTATTATTACTGCTTGAGATTCGAAACTGAGGAAAAATGTCGTTTCGTGAATAATTAGACCCGTGCCAGGTGGAGAAGAGTGCATATTCTTAATTTTTCCTCCCTTTATCAGAGAATACTCCATATCCGCGGCTCCAAAATTAAAATAACCAAACTTTTGAGGTTCTACCACAGCCACAAATGTAAAATTTGAATGTCTACAAAAAAATATAAAATTAAAATTTATAAATTTATAAATTTACGGTTCAAGTTTTTCTAAAAAACAAACAAGACTTCCCTCCAATAACACAAATTCGTCATCAAAAGACACATCCTTGACGTTAATTGAATAAATGGCATCTTTTTCGATATTGTAAATTGTATATTTGACATGAAGAGGTTTCCTCTGAACGATATAATTGTTGATGATTTGTTTTGAAAAAAGAGCATGGCCAGTCTTATACTTTGTATTGACTCTATCCACCTTTTCCAATTCTGAAATACTGTCAAATTGAATAGTATTTTCCTGGTTTGACAGTAAAACTGTCGGCATCAACATTAAGATAAAAATAAACATTTTCATATTCAATTTTCAAATTTTAAAACGAAAAACTTTTTGGATAAAAAAATTAACGTCAATAAAGTATAATTTAAACAACAAATATACCATGGTAATATTTACAATATCAATTTTAAATTAATTTTTAAAATATATTTTTAATTTTCGGTCAAATCAATTGCTGAAAAGGTTCTGTAATAGCAAGCCAACTTGTTTGCATTGTCAAAAGAGATTGGACCATGATTTACAATACATTTAACGACATTTTTAGAACCTGTCATTTCATTATCCGTGAAAGGTTGCTCCAAGTTAATGTTATTTGTGTTGTGGTAAAGAGAAATGAGATTATCATCACAAGTAACAGAACCCTCTGTACTGTGGTTGGAATTTTTTCGATTTATTTTTCTGTTTTTCAAGTTTTCTTTACTACGGATATAAATGTCTCGAATATAATGCGAGAAATGAGCTTGTTTGTTTTTTGGGTTGTATAAAGCCTCAAAACTATATATATTTGGAGGGGAAGATCTAGATGGTGCCGATGTGTGTCTTTCAAGTATGGGATTGTTATAATCTCCATCTTGATCAATGTGTAATAATTGGATTGATAGATAATCGGAAAGAGCCACTTGGTCCGTTTCAGAAATGTATCTGTAAGATGTTGTCTCATCCCATATGGCATCTGGACCTAGTTTTAAAAATGTATATACAATTTAAAATTTGCATGTAATTCAAAATACCTGGATCCACAGCAAACTTAAATTCCAACGGTAAGGTTGAATTTAGTGGTAAAAAAGTCCTTTTCTCAAAAGTGTTTTTATAAATAGGTATTATTGGCTCAAAGTGACTAGAATTGTAAAAAATGAATATTGCATTTCTCTGACAAATTGTCCTAGGTTGAGAAAAGGGAAAATATATCCCTCGAAACAAACTTTTGGCAAAGTCTCTTCCTTCAACGTCTGTAATCATACTTTTTGAAAATATAATTATCACTCTTTTCAACATGTTGGCTAAAGCAAGTACATGGAAAGGTTCAAGAGAGTGAAAACAAGGTTTGGATTCCGTGCTTTTTGGTATAAAACTGGAAAGATTGACCACATGATTCCATTCTTTTGTCCATTCGTCTTGAGATAACATGAGGTTAATCTTTATTTTTTTAAAGTTTAAATGTTTTTTTTTTAAATTATTACACTTCTAACATTGTGAATTTCGTCAAATTTCCATCGTCTATATAAACTCGGGTCGAGTTTACACATGTATTTGTATAATGCTGTTCGCAGAACCAATTTTTCGTCCGATATTCCCCAAAGAACTATAAATTAAATATTAATTTAACCAAATATATGATCAAGTATGTTTAAAATTGAAATTAAATTTCATGAAAAAAATGATTAAATGTGTATAAAATTGAAGAACCAAGATAAATCTTACACATCGATACAGCATGCAAAAGACAATTTCCATCACTCGTAGTTTCAATTGGAACCATATAAGGAATTCGTTCATCCCGTGCAAACTGATTAAAGATTTCTAAAAAAATATTACAAGACCATTAAATTTTACCAAAAATTTTGCTTTAAAATCACCTTTAAAATTCAAAATTTCCAAAGACGATTCGCTAACCAATTTCATAATCACATGCTTATTGAATAATTCATAACTGAGGGACAATTGGTGGAGTCTAAAGGTGGCATCCAAAATTCGCTTTTCCTCCAATAAATTAAACTTTTTAAAAGCATTTATACATGTATTGTTTACATCCGTGGATGGGTCGATAAGTTGTTGTGTGTGTTGGTTGAATTGAATCCAAGTATCATTATTGTGACAAAGGAAAAATTCCTTAACATGATTGTAAAATGATGTGAATGGTTCATCTCGATTGTCGGTAAACATTTTTATTTGATTAATTAACAAACATATCTACACACAAACTGTAAAGCAATCTAGAACAAATTTAACAACAGCTGTGAATTTTTTTCAAAAAATTAAATCAATGAACTATATTTTTGTAACCATGACTAAAGATTAAAAAATTAACATTTTAATATTTTACAAATTTACAATTTTAAAAAAAAGATTAGTTGCAAAATGCCTTCTTTTCCAATATAATCCTCTCGGAACATTCCGTCCTGCAACACCACACAAAGTGACAATTGTATGTTTGCACAGCCTCCACGTACTCTACCCTATAGCCTCGATCACAACATATATCGTTGCAGTTGTTTGTATGAGTTCTGTTGAGACTACATTCTCTATTGGTAGAAAGTGCAATGTGCTGCATTATTTTGGATGTAACTCTCGATAACGCTATCCTTTTGGACATTGAATTACCTTCATTTATCTCCAATTTAGTATTTTTTCTGTAAAAAAAATCACAGTACGTGTTTATAGTTTCAGAGTAGATCAACTGTTGGTTATTTGGTTTAGTGTGATGTGATTTTGATCTTTTTGTCATTTCAAAAGTATTCTTAGAGTCATAATCTCGTAAATTGTCGGGTTCCTTCATTTCAGTCATGTCAATTTCAAACTCGTCAGATAGTTGCACCAGTCTGTTGTTTTTTGAGTATTTTACTCTAGTAGCTGTATCAAATTTATTCTTCAAGTCTAGAGCGATTTGGGAAAAGTCTGCCATTTCTCGTCGACATATTTTTATCGAACAGGAGCCTGAAATTCCGTAACATTGGCATTTTATTTTCATATTCTTTTCGACCGTTTTTCTGCCAATTTTGTAGTTCCATATATTAATCAATCCTTCTTTTGTAGATGTGTTTTCTCTTCCATCCAAAAGTCTACTAGATATTCGATTTCCGTATCCTATGTCATCTGAACAATCTCCCCATTGGAAATTTAGGCCGCTCTTTCTCAATTTCATACTTTCGTCACATCCACATTGAGCTACTGATTTAGTCGAGCAAGCAGTCACCATACTGTACATTGTGGCAGCAGAGGCTAGAGCATAGAGAAATGCTTTTTCGGGATTGTCTAAAAACTTTTTAGTAAAAATTAAGTTTTTTTAATTTAATTTTTTTTAATTAACGATTTACTAATTTAGTAGTCACAAAATTGCAATTATAAACATTTATTTGTAAATTATTCAGTAAAAATTTTTCAGAGCACTTCTTCTAGTCAGAATAAAATTAAAAATTTTTTAGTAATTTATATATAAAATTAATAAACGCTTTACATTAAAACTACCCAGGTGTTTATGTAATGTACTGTAAATTTAATAAAAGAGTTAATACGCCCCATCTCCCCTAAATTGTCCAAAACGTTTTTATAAACAATTTTTAAAATATTAATATTGTCACTTTATAGTAGAAAGTCTTTAATTTTGATAGCAGTCGTTCATTTTGACATTTTATAATAAATTGTTTACCCTATGAAATGGATTTTATGTAGTGAAATTGTATTTAGAACATCTAAATCAATCACATTATGAATTTGAATTATTTTCTATTAATAAATTTTAATAACTGTCAAAAACTTGAGAATTCTATTTAAATTTCTAAATAAAAATCAAAGTTAATACTTAATAAATAAATAGTAACAAATTTTACGTAAAAAGTTTTAAAATAAAGAATCACGCATTGAATTTGGACAGTGGCAGATAAAAATGCCAATAAAAAATAGTCAATTCAACTAAAAACTAATCTACACCATCTCGATTGACTCAATTCAACTCTAATTTTTAAGCCTCTCTAATTGTGCCCCCAGGCAAAATGGCGTTTTACGGTTATTTTAAATTATTCATCAATTTGTACAAATTACATGATTTACCACTGATAAATTATCATAAGAGTTATCTAATTGTCTCATCATTCCAATTAATTGTATTTTAAAATTACTTGTCATCATGACTGCTCCTATATTCTCTTCATCATCGGCCATTGTACAATTCCAAGCGTTATATCTAAGTTGGTTTTTACAAGCATCCATGCTGTATAACGAAGCTTTGAATAAAATTTTAGGTAGTTGATTCATCTCACTGCAAAGACTCTCTTGTTCCATGCCCAAGACTCCCATGTCTGAACAATTTAGGAAATCATCATTGTTCAACAAATCTTCAATTACATGTATATCCAATGTGACATTTTTTTCAGCATTGTGATCCAATTGACCAACGAACCTTTTAAAACGTCTGTTACCGGTAAACTTCATTCTAGCCATCTGATGGCTTTTCTCGAGACTTTTATGATAGTCAATTAACCTAATTGTAGAAATATAATTAATATTAACTTAATAATTGACTTTATTTCATGTAATATTTTTATTTATATTACCACCAAAGAGAAACAATTTCATGTAAAAACGTGTATAATGAGATAAAAATAATAAACTTAATTTTCATCATTGTAAAATTAATATCTTTAAATGAGTATTATAATTATTTAACGGTACTTTTTTTAATTTAAAAGTTTTGTAGGTTTTTTCTCTGTAAATTTTAGTGTAAAATGTCGCAAATTGTAAATAATATCACAAGAATGAAACTTGGTGTTTATAATAATTATAATATTTAAATATAGGAATGTATGCTTTATCCAGTCGTAGTTGAAATTTATTATTGCAGTAATTACAATAGAAAAGTCAAATTTTCACAAAGTGTCCAGCTTTAAATATATTTGAAGATTTATAATTCCTGTATAGAAAACAAAACTCCGCCCATAATTATTATAATAAATTGTCAATAATGTTGCATTAGTTGAGAAATAATAAAACAGATATCCTTTGTTGTTTAGATTAATAAAGATAAGCTTGTATAAATGACTTAATTAATCAAAGTTGAACAATGGTAATGAACTGCAGTGAATTAACTGTTAGATTTTCTCACTACAAACTTCATATTTATAACGAATATTATGCTTTGAAAATTGACTGAATAATATACAATGTGCATCATCAAAGTAGATCAAGAAGAATGACCGTTTAGACTAGAACCTAGTGGACATGCAGATGTTGGATACAATCCTTGGAGGCTTGTGAATGAGGTATGATATCTTAAAACGTGTTGACTGTTTTGTAAAGTGATATATTAATTAAAATGTGATAAATTATAATTATGACAATATTTCAATTTGACATGATTATTTTTTATTACAGTTTTATTTTATTTTGTTTTGTTTTTGAAAATTTTTATTATATTTTTATTTTACATGATCATTTTTGGAATTTTATGCTTTTTTATTACAGTTTTTGATAATATTTCAGTTTCATTTTATTTTGTTTTATTTTTGAAAATTTTTATTATATTTCAATAATTATAATATAAATAAGAGCATAAGTTTGTTGTTATCACCATGTAATTTATTGAAATATCGTAATAAGAACGTGTATTTTAAACTTGACATTAAAAATTTATATAAAAGTAAAATTGACATGGATGTTTTCTCAGACAGAAAACGACAAAATCCTGGAACAATATACAACGTCTACCACAGAATTAATGACGGATTAGATGCACTTATTGTAGATTCAGAACAAAGCAAACTAAAATACAAGTCTTTATATCAGTTAGAATGTCAAGAAAATTTACCTGGACCCATCAGTTCATTACAAGTTGTTCCCCACTGTGAAAATACCTTTCTTGCGTCTTATTTGTCCCATGTATATATTTAAACATAACATTATAAAATTTTTAAATTTTCAAAATAGTTGGTTTTATTGGATGAAGAATTAAACATTATAAAAACACGATCTAGCTTCAAAAGTAAAATAACCTCGTCTCTTTTTCGAGTTGATGGAGGACTCATTTCAGTTAGCTGTGAAGATGGACATGCAGCAATTGTAAACAGGCAAACTATGAGTATTTTGAGGCGCTTTCATGGTCATGTAGGGTAAAAAAAATGTACCAGTAAAATTGATATAAAAATTTTTATAGTTGTTTAAATTCTACATCATTTGTGGGAAACCCTGGAATTGTCGTTTGTAGTGGGGGCGAGGACGCCAATTTGCGCCTCTGGGATATTTCGACGGGATTAGAAACTAATTCAAGACATTGTCATTGTGTATATTTACTTTTAACACTTACGTGCATACGAGTGTTTGAAAAAACACTGAAATATGAATATATTTTAAAATTTGTTCCAAATTATTGAATAGGTAGTGGTTTAGATTGCTATACTTCACTGATCAAATGTAGACTAATAATTTGAAATTTGAGATAAGTCTGGTATAATTTCAAAAAGTCTAAGTATGAAATTTATTTTGAATTTATTATAATTTTTTTTCATTATATTTTTAAGAAAAAATAATATTAAAATTATGAAAAATCTGATGTAATTTTAAAACAATTATTATTTAAAAAAATTAATTGAAAATTATTATTATTATTGTATATTAATAAGGGCAAGATCGTGATATATTATCTCAATATACACCAATACTGAAAATTTTAGGGGAAATAGAGGTGTCTAAGGATGTTTTAATAATGTTTCCTTTTATACTTTTTTATCCCTTACCACTTTTTTTAAAAGTTCAAGATTTTTTTTTGTCATTAAAATTTGGTTTGATTTGTTGCGATCTTGCCCATAATAAAGTCTGAAAATTATAAAGTGGTCAGTATCCAACATTATATAATTTATATAAATTCTGATAAATAACTATAAAATGTATGTAAAAATCAATTTATAAAGTTAAAAAATAACATTATTTGAATTTTAAAAATATTGAAAATAAATATATAAAATTATCTACATTTACGTACATTTATATTTCAAAAAGTCAAAAATCTAATAAAAATATTAATATGAGTGTTCAAACAAAAACTCTTATGCATTAGATTTTCAAATTTGACAAAATTGAAATTTCTATGCATTTAAGTGTTAAAGATGAATTGATTATAAATTGTTTAATAGGCTAAAATTACCAGCATTTCCACACAGCCTATGAACGAAAATTTAATATTATCAGGTATATTTTAAAATTTACAAAACTAAAAAAATATAAACTAATATTTTCTCAGGCTCCGAAGATTGTAGAATTTGTCTTACAGATGTGAGAGTTGAAAATCCCGTCATGAACTATACGTTTAAAAGTGGAGTAGGCTGCATAAAACTATTAAAACACGAAAAAATGGCAATAGTTGGAGGTAATTTAAAATTATAAATGTATTTTATTAATACATTATATATAATTATGTAATTTAGAAGGTAATATGGTACACTTGTTTGACTTGGCCAAGAAAAGTATTATTTAT
The DNA here is from genome assembly GCA_034780555.1 of Coelogynopora nodosa. Lineage (NCBI taxonomy): Eukaryota > Metazoa > Platyhelminthes > Proseriata > Coelogynoporidae > Coelogynopora > Coelogynopora nodosa. The sequence continues at coordinate 5,545 of JAUZND010092222.1, read as the reverse complement.
TCTCATAAACTTTACAAGAAGCCTTTATGCATCACTACCTTTCAGAATCAGAAAAAAATGATGTTTTCGTCACTTGATGGGTAAATAAATTAATATTAATCTAGTAATATTAATATTTTAGTTGTGTAAGGATTTATGACGTTGATAAACTGAATTTGTACGCCTCTTATACTACTTTATCACCTATTTTGTGTTCTACTGCAACGGTACAAATTATTTAAATTATTTAAAATATATTTTTAGAACGATGGAAGTAAAGTCAGTATCGGTTGTGAAAATGGCACAATAATGACTTTAACTAGCGGAAATGACGAAGAATTGATCGGAAATGTGGCTTTACCTAAAGTATACAATAGACTGGAAAAATACGACAAGTGTTTTTTAAATTTTGACAACAAGGGAGCGTTCAACAGCGTTTATAATGTTTGAAATTTATAAAATTTAATAAATATTTAAATATAGGAAGAGCCAAGAGTCACTTGGAAGGTAATTTCTGTTTTGCGTGAATTGATTCGTAGAAATGCGGTCGAATTGGTACTTTATAAATTAATTTATAACAATATAGTAAATTTATATATTAGATAAAATTGTTAAATTAAATTTTTATTATACAGGCTTTTAAAAATCAAACGGATCAATACATTTCTCAAGTGTTGGACTATTTTATCGAGTTAAATTTTATATTTTAAATTTTAAAAAATGTATATAATTATATATAATTATTTTGTTAATTTAGAAATTTATTTTTACCCCGAGCTACTCCTTTATTCATTGATACCATTAAAGCAATAACAAGTATTTTTATTATTAATAAATTTTTAAATATATATTTTTAAATATTTTTTTAGATTACTACTCCAGCAGCTTATTTAAAATGCCAGAAACTGTCTTGGCTTTGAAAAAATATTTGAAAGTAAGTCGGTCGTACAAAAAATACCTCACTTGTCTAACTAACTGTAATAAAATTTTATAATTGAAAGAATTGCAAATTTCATTCTTTTGTCTTTGGTGTTTTAAAACTTTGAATCAACAATTTGGTCTACATATCCTGGATTTTGGAGAATTTGTGAGTGAATAACTCGGATACGTAATATTATTTCTAATTATGATATAATTATTTATAATGTTGCATTTTAATTATAAAAAACAAACAATTTGAAAGCCGTTTGAAATTTAATTTTTACATGTTGTTGGATCATGTTTTATTTGTGTTTTCGCTGGTAAAAAGTACAAATGAGCTTCCTATATTACCACATCTTAAACCTAACCTTACCCATCCAGTGTACAATCCATATGCAAATATACCACAAGCAATTGTCGCAATCGGAGCTTTGGCATGCGCTCTTATAATATCTTTTCTTTTTTCCAAAATAATTGAATTTTTTAATGATAGAAGAACAATAAGAGATGATGTGTCTGATGTTAGTGAAAATACAAAAAGTATGCTTAGAGCTCAATTGGCCATCAAACGATTAAAAAACAAAATTGCTAAAAAAAATTACGTGGATGAGGTAAACATTGAAAGGAAAAAGAGATTTGCAAAGTATTTAAAAAATAGAGCTGCCAAAGTTGAACAGGAGAAAATAGAATATGATGAAAATACCCAAATGAAAAATGATGAAATTACGCAGGTTGAAAATAATGAAAATATACCCGAGAATGAAGTTTGAAAAACTTTTGTAAAAGTGAAATTATAAATTTTTTAATAAACATGATTAATAATTTTATTGAGAATATAAATCTGTTATACTTTTCAAGCAACACTTCCATACATTGTGCGACTTTATTCTAGCAGTGTAGACTTGAGTAGAACGTTTTATTTTATATGATAGATTCTTTTGCATGTTTGTTATCAACGTCTAATTTTTTTTAAAACATTTTAAAAACATTTTTATCGATTCAGAAATCTTTTTAAATTAAATTAAATTAATAATTTACCTCTATACACTCTATAATCACACTCATTAGACTCTTGTGTTGATCATTGTGGGTGTTTTCAACCATAATTTGTTTCATTTTTTGACAAAAATTTACAACATTAATTTTCATTAAACTTAAACCATGTAAATCAAAAGATGTTAGTTTTATATCATCCATTTCAATCAACATTTCTAAATATTAAAGTATTTTTAAAAAAAAGAATGTTTTAATTTAATGATAGCAACCTATAAACTCCAAGCTTATTTCTTCTTTTTTTTCGATTATTGTTTTCCTGTTATATTTTTCTTTTAGTATCAATGACATTTCAAGAGGGTATCCGTCTGAAAAATAAAAAATAAAAACTTATACATTATTTTAATCATTATTATTACCATAATTCAACACATCTTCAACAGACAATATCTTACTAGATTGTTTAACAATATCCAATGTAGTTGCCTTTATACCTTCCAGAACATGTTTTTTATGTTGCAAAATGACAATTATAAAATTTTCCATTTCCAACTTGTTATACTTTTCAAATTGTTCAAAACTGACCTTTTCTATGCCATCAATTTCTTTTAAAACTTTCGTATTGTTTGGATGGCCATATGAAGGATGAAGTGTACTTTCAAGTTTATCGAGTTGATTATTAAATTGTATAATTTTTGCATTGTGAGATTTGTAAAGATTTTTAATTTTATTCGTGTTATCTCGAGACATGTTGAAAAATTCGTCATTTATTAGACTTGCGGGGATTTTAGTGATGCACCTTTCGAATTTGTCAATGAGATTAACAAAATCTGATAATAAAATGTACACAATTTATAAAAATGATTAAATTAAAAAAATATTAAAAATGAAAAAAAGCTAACCGATAAAAACAGCCTTATGATGATCTGTACTCGTCTTGTAATGTAAAGTCATTAGTGTTGTCATTTCATCCAAACAGTCATCAAAATGTTCAGGAATGACATTTGATCTAGTGCTGTGTCTAGAACCTTTTTGTCGGTAGTACAACTTAAAAATATTATATATTTTTAAAAATTATTATTATTATAATTATTATAATATAATACGTCGATTTCTGCGAGTATTCCGTCCAAAACATTTCTCAAATGAGCTCGAATTTGTACCAACATACGACAATAATACTTTTCATCCTCAGAACCTGTTATTCCAAAAATAAAGTGTCGATTATCTATTCTGTTTATCTTTTTATTTCGATTATTTCTAAAATTAATATTAAATATTAAATATTAAATTATTAGAATTAAATAAAATTTACGCAGATGTTCGCTTTGATCCATCTTTACTCTTTCTTCCCACACTTCCAATAGGGGATTTATTGTATTGTTTCACATTTAAATTAGCTATTTGGATTTTAAAATTAAAATTTAATTAAAATTTTGGACATAATATAATATTAATCAGTGATTAATCACCTTCTTTTACAGCATATGTAGCTTGTTTCGGATTTTTAATTGGTACAATTTCCTTTGTAAGGCTGAAAATTTATTATAATTAATAATATTTTTAAATTTTACCCTATAAGACTTTTCACTTTTTTATAAGCATCATCCTCGAAAATTTTTTGTTGTGTAATATTTGATGTAGGTAATATAACGGGGGCAATATCTAATAAAATATATAAAAAAGTATATAAAAAATATATAAATTGATCAACTTTTATATTTATAAATTAAATAATTAATAATATTAATAACCTTTATTTTCTAAATCTCCCACAGGTTTCGGAAATGAAATAATTTCCCAAATGTGGTCAATTTTGGTTATAATAATTGGAATGGATTTGAAAAGATGAGTTGAATTTTTTTCTCCAAGCTGAATTTAATTTTAATTTTAAATTTAAATTTAAATTTATAAAAAATACAATATTGTTTCGAATCAACTGCTCAAAAATATCAACATCCTGCTGCAAATTATCTATCAACGTTGATATTCTCAACGTTTCCGACATGACTTTTAGTTTCCCGTTACTTTTCCATCGTTTTATTTTATCAGCAAAAACAACGTCAGTAATTACATTTCTCAAACTTTCGTCAAATTCTGACGTAAGTCTAGAAATTTCCATCATTTGTCTCATTTCAAAATTTCTAATTTCATTCGTTATATCTGCCTCGCTGTTCTGTATTGATTGGTCGATTGCCTCAAAGGCCTTCTTGACAGTTTCCATTTCTTCAACGTTGTAATTACCACCATCAGAAAAAGGCCTAAAAAAGTTAATAAATAAATATAATTAAATTATAATTTATTATGCAATTTTAATTTTAAATATTCTTACAAGCACAATTCGCGATACTGTTTGGATGACTTTTTAAGTGATTCAAAGGTTGTATCTGCATAATTTTTTAATTTTTCCATTGAAAACACGCATTTTTCCTTGTGTGTTTTCGTGAAATGATGAAATTGTGAGGATATTGATTTTAATCTACGGATAATTATATAATTATTAATTATTATAATTAGTAGGGTGTGTTAATTTGCTAATTTTTCTTCTAGGAGAGATAAAAATTGTGGAAGGATGTGCTGATTAGTAATATCTATTTTTTAATTTGGTACCATTTTTTTTAACCTGCAAAAATCAATTAATAATAAATTGATTATAATCTAAAGTGATGTTTATATCGATGGTCAAGTAAATAATGTAAACTTTAACAATTAATTATTTTAAGTCAAAAACTATTTGAAGCGATATAATAAGCTCATAATGATACCATCAATAATAAAAATTAAAAAAAATTTTTTTTAATTTAAAAAAAAATGGTCAAAATGATAGATTTTAGGCCAAATTATATGACCTATTAAAATGAATTTTTTTGATAAAATTTTTTTTTCAGACTATAAAAACCAGGAAAACAGATTGCCGTTGGGATAAAAGAAGTTAGTAATTTGACCCATTGCAATGCATTGGTCAGTATTTTGAATGGGCTAGTATGTTAGTTAATTTTTCAATTAACATGCTTGATATTAATTATTTTTATTCATAAATGTCATAACTGTATTTATTTTAAAAAATTATCGAAAAATAATTATTTGAAAGTTGTTTTAATTAATAATTAAGACCAATTAAAAAAAACATCAATTTTTATAAAAAATTCATGCATTATAATAACGCTCACAAATAGGTTAATAATCAGTGAAAACATTTTATTTTTTCTTAGTTGAAAGAACAGATAGTATACTTTAGATTATGTGACTTTTTATTGTATTAATTAAAATTGAACAAGATTTACGTGTCACATGTGTTACCAAATTCTTATAAAAGTTTTATTCAATTCTTCTAACTTTACCAAAAAATTGGATTTAATACTTCAAGTATCTCTCATAATCAGTATTCTATAAATTGTATTAAAAAAATACACACGTCATACTATTGCAATCCTTATTATCTCAAAAATTAAATAACTCAAATTTTCAAATTTTTTTAGATTATAATACACAATGTACATTAGTGTTGTTAACCGAGTTAAATTTTACCTAGTACCTAGTTTATTTCGCATCTAGGTAATTCAAAAAATGTAACCGAGTTATAACCTAGATAGATAATTTTTTATCTAGTTTAACCGAGTTATATCTAGGTAAACTTTATAAATATTTTATA
>JAUZND010092221.1:0-14711 GCA_034780555.1 Coelogynopora nodosa | reverse complement strand
TGGTCGAATCCACTCTTCCTATACTACTGATCTCAATATTAAAGTTGGACAAGTTGTGAAGACTGACATGGATCAAACCAAAAATACTCGTCAGTATTGTGATGAAGTCTATAATAATGAACGTATGTAAATCCATCAACATTGCCTAACTTGTAATAAAATATAACATACATTGAAAATAAACGTAATGGCAAGCCATCTAAATTAATGAAAACATACGTAATAAATTAATTTCACGAAAATTAGGTGAAAATTAATTTATATGACAAATCAGAAATAATTAAGACAATATAGAAAAAACTGACACTGCATGAGACCATCTAAAATTATAAAAATTACTGTATTTATTCAGAAGAATGTTTAATTATTAATGTTTACATTAAGTGACATTTTAAAATATAAATAATTAAATAAAATTCAAATTGTGCGTTTTCTTTAAACAAATAGTATCATAAAAAGACATTTTGAACACAAAAAATATGATAAAATTTGCCTAACATGTGAGGAAATATAAAATGTTATATTGTAAACAAACAAAATAGAGAAAACCATTTAACTTTATGGAAACCTCAATTCACCGTTTAATGAACTAAAACGAAAGACAATTCTGCAGTAAATGATCAACTATTGCAGTGAATGGCAGTCTTGCTCATCTACTTACGCATTTCATAAACATTACATGTTGTGAATTATAACTCATTGCGATGCCGGGACTATGAATTCTATAATTTCTGGATATATAATGTTGAACCTGATTGTTCTAATATTATTACTATTTACAAAATTATATATTATTCGTGTAATCCAAAATTAATTTTTTTTAAATTTTAGTAAATAAAGTACCATTTTTGTAAGGTAAACACTTTATATTTTTGTTGAAGTAAAATAAATCAGTAGGGTAGATAAAATATAAATAATTAATGGAAGCATTTGATCATCAGAATCACTAAGTGAGTATTTTTTTTCAAACTCATAATTATGAACATCACTAAGTGAATTAGTAATTGAATCCAAAGCACCACGTACTTTTTTTATAACAATAAACTAAAATCGTTTGATACTCTTGCGTAAAGCTGAATTATAGTCGACACAAGGATTATCTTTCTGAATTTTTTAAAAACCTTTCCTTACAATTCGTTCAATGCATCGTTCGTAATTTTTTATATTATAAAATAGTTTATTATTTTATCATTTTGACTTGTACTTACGGTTTTATATATCTTAATGTCAATTTCTCCTGTAGACTTTTCTATATATTTTTCAGAATTGTTGTCAGAATAATAACAATAACAATGCATGTAGGAATCACATGATTACAAATGTACATCATTCCAAAATATATCTACGTATATAATATTATGATTATAAAACATAAATAACTATTTAATATAACTCTCGATTATAATTATAATATTATATAAACGTAGATTCTTTAATATATATTTAACCACAAAATGTTTACAATGTACACTCAGAGTGGGTACACTCATCCTTTATTGATTTTATTGGTTTTTCCCCTTCTGATAGTATTGATATATCGTCTGTTAGTTTCTTGTTCGAAATTCTATGTTGAATAATATCTGTGGAATATTACAACTTTGGGAATTTCATATCGTCGGTATGTGCGCAGAATTTGTATAAAATAGTCTTTTCAGTATAGTAGGTATTTGATTTCTTGTGGAATATTGCTGTAGTAATAAAAATGTTGTTATGTTAAATGATAGAAGAGTCGGCAGTAACAATACATCTTTGATCGAAGTAAGCTCTCGTGCGTTAAAGAGTACCTTATACATACGAAAAATGTGTGCAGGAATTCTAATAATAGCCTTATTATATATATGGGTCAGTTATTATTCATGATTAAAACTTCAAAAGATATAAGAGGTTATGTTTATCAACTGTCTAGTTGGTATATATTTTTGGATCATCTTATCTGTTAAAGATTTAAAATATTTTTAAATGTCGTGTTATATAATGGTAAATTATTAAATCTATTTCATATAAATATAGAATAAAAAAAAATCTTTAATTGTCTGCTACTCTGAACATTTAAGTTTATATTTTCCTGAGTATATCTTATTAATAATACGAGTAAATTTTCACCCAACCATCGAAAATTATATTCATTGAGAGTGTGTTTTCAAATAAATTTCAAGTTCCGAAATTTGACACAATTGCAATATATGTTATATTTTCTTACATGCTATGCATAAATAAGATTATTTTTATTGTTCAAATGTGTAATCTGGACAAAAAATACGTACAATTAAGTAATAATTCATTTTATATTTACATATACATTTTAATATGTCGCTTCGAACAATAAATAATTATTAAACGTTCTTCCGATTAATAAAAAAATATAATTTTTTAAATTATAGACGGTCTCTTGCAGTTTCAGTTTTGATCTATCAGTGAATTTTGACCTAATTGATGTGAATTTTTTATTATTCTATGTGAGTGTTTTCCATTAATTTAGATAGTCCGCCGTATAGTTCATTTACAATGAATGTTATATTTTCTTACATGTTTATAGAAGGTTGATGGAATTATATACGTTCATTACTATAAACTTAATCACAATAGGGACGAGTATTTTTGGTTTTTTCCATTTTGTCCATTTGCCAGTCATCATTACTTGTCCAACTTAAATATTGAAATCATCTAAGTTTTGTGTGACATCGGTAGCATTAATAAAGTGTTCTGCCATTATATAAAATAAAATAGTGAATTGGTAAGTTTAGACGAGGCTGTATGTATACGACCACCGTTCATGGTGAGAGCTGGAAACAGAATGAATTAAATGAATAAAATAATGATGTAAAGAGTAGGGGAGGGGAGGGGGGCAACTGATGCAGAATTGACCTTTCATATACAACTTAGGAGCACAAGTCAAATCAAGGTAAATCAAACAGCGACATTGACGTTTATTAGTACTTTTTGTTAGTGTATATTTTTTCCGACGTTTAGGCATCGTTATTATCTTATGTATATTATGTTAAGCTTTATGAAGTTGATCCATAAAATAACTGTTATAAAATTTCGAAGGAAATATTTTAAAGTAAAAGCACGCTTCAACGTGCTCTACTTTGCTAGATCAACGATTTCCCGATATTCCTTTGGCAAACTATTCAAAGAAACTTAGATTGCTTCAGCAAAGCGAAACAATGTTATTCATGCATTCGAGGCGACTGGTATTCATCCATTCAATAATGAAAAAATCTGCAGGTTTGCTCCTTCCATCTTGAGCGAGCGACCACTTTAAGTTGCATCTGAAGCTGTGTCTATTCCACAGGAAGCTATGCTTCCGGAAAATAATTCGGTCTCATTTGGAGCTGCATCACCCGAACATATTCCTGTGTCACTAGAATTGCAAAATGAACCTAAAAAACTCTCAATAGTTACAAATCGACGTAGAGCAAACATAGAAAGCAATGCTAAATTGCTGACTCGCATTGATTTTGAATCTATTTTACCACCACCAAAAATCCCGCAGAAACTTCATAAACAGAAAGTTTCAAAGAAAACTGTGACCAGAGTTGTGAGAACGGGTTCAGAAAACGTGGAAGCTCAGAGATTCAAAGAATCGTTGAAAACATCTACACCTAAAACACCTAAAAAGGCAGTTTTAAAAAAAACTTCCAAACGTCTTCCAAGAGTAGAATTTGACTCACAGAAACTATGCACATCTAACAAAGCAAAAGCTGCAAATGAAAACAACAATGAATGCTGTGTTTGTGGATCAAACTACGCACAATCAACTGTAGACAGATTTCAATGCACTCTTTGTTTTAGCTGGGCCTGTGAGGTTTGCTACACATCAGCAACATGCGCTAACTGTACTTTATAGACAACTCATTCATACAATTTAATATTACTGTAGTGATAATCTGTCATTTTGTTCATTTAATATAAACGCATGCAGACAATTTAATATTATTGTAGTGATAATCTGTCATTTTGTTCATTAAATGTAGTGTTCATTTAACCCCGATGTTATGTGCATTTAACACCATGTGGTTTAAAACATTAAAACTGCAACAAAAAACCTTTAATGCAGAGGTAAGAATTATTTAACCCCTGAAACTACTTTGCGTTTGTAATAAGCATTTTGAAAACATGATAAATTGCGTGTCTGCAGAAGTTCGCGGCGAAATTATAATGAACATAAAAATTAATTAAGAAAGTGTCCTTACGGCGTCCATATTCCCTGTCTACCATAATAAAAATATTTGTTTACTATAGAGTTGTTAATGTAATTTTTTTTTAATATAATGAAGTTAATTTTTTTTCTAATTTGAGTTTATATTGTATTTATAGATTTTTAATTGCATACATTTCTTTAAAATTATGGTTGTTACGTAGAGTTATGATTATAGGGTTTCATAATTGAATCAACAATTTCTATAGATGAAAGACAATGGATTAATTGTATTTAAAAAGTATAAACCTCTCACCTACAATAATTTTGATTTGTATTTATGCAACTTATGTAACTCTTTGAAGTAAAAGGTTTTTAGTTAAAAAGAGTACAATATATCTATCGTAAGCCTTTGAATTATAACCACATTATTAGTTGATTTAGTAAAGGATTGTCTCTTTTTTAATTCACCTATTATTATTCTATTTTAATAGCGAAAAGTTAAAAAAATCTTACTAGATGCTCACATTTGTTTTACGTGAAACATATACGAGTAATTACATGCTTTCAAGGAGCTCGTATAAACAGAAATATTGTACATAAAATCCTGTTTATTTTATAAACCTTGATATCTTGTTTTTAAAAACATTTTTATCACTTAAATTCTTTTATAGACATTCAAAATAAACATAAAACAGAAATTTTTAATTATTTTTACAATATCTGTTCTAACATTATAACAATCTCTTAATACGCTGAAAATGAAATATTCAATAACAAGAAGAATTTATAATAATTGACATGTTCAATATACTACGGTGGAATGGTCTGAACAGCGCTGATTCGTTTTTGTGAGGATTCATCAGCAGACCATGCCCACCCCACCCCTGTCACATATTACCTACATTTCTTATATCTGACTAGGCCCACTTGAAATTGATTAAAATTAACACGTTACAGTATTAGTATAAGGTTTATATAGGGTTTGTATGTGGTTTGTATAAGTTTGGTATAAGGCTCTGATACAGTTACTTACATATATAATCATTGACGGTCCGCTAATCTTACAAACGTTTGAATATTTTTTCTGTAATTTCAACTCAAGAGCACAGACCAAATAACTTATCGTTATAATAATACACATCAAAAGAAGGAAAAACACTTTTTAGTTAACCAAATCAAGAGACGTAATTCTTCATTCCTGCATTAAATAACTAGAAATTAAGATTACTTCCATCTGGTATTCCCTATGATTGAGAGATCACGCACATAAATAATTACTCTGACATTAGAAAACACAATTAATGTGCGATATAAAACACAATAATGTCTCTGTTAATTAAATGAAAATTGTAACAATAAATTATAGTTATATTTTTAACTTCGTGTAGAACCTTTACAAAATATTTCTATAAAAATTAAACAATCGCAATATTTATCAATAGTTTAGAAACATATTTCGACTTGTGTACTTGTGTAATAATATAGACAACAATATATTCTTAAGTCCAAAGTTATGATGTCCTTTAGATGAAATAGCAAGCTTGGAAATGTTATGATTTTATTATATCTTTTTATGATAACATTTTAATTATATTTATGGGTAATACACAACTATAGTTGGGCATTATACCGTCAAGTTAAACGTAAAGTGGCAAATTAATATTTAGACAGAGAATTCGAGAGGCATTTATATTGATTAATGATGGTATCGAGACAAAGAATGCTTATCTTATAGTCTATATAAATCATGCCTATCTCTATGTATATATCTATAATATATACCACCAAAGATATCGATTTTTCGTATAATTTACTAAGGAAAGAGAGTATGGAAATTACTAGAGAGTTAGGAAATACATACGTAGCCATGTATACCACCTTCAAATAAATAAAATTAAGCATTTTAAAACTTTGCAAAAATGTTGTTTAAATTATTTAAAAGCTATGCATCATGAATTAATTACGATCTTCCATTAAGCGCCTATTGTTCTCTCGTTTGATTAAAACAAAAGTTAAATTGATAAAAATATATCCCGAAATACGTTTCTAAATGAGAATTGAAACTATCGAAACATACGACGCTATTAAAATGAATGATCAAAAATTTACAGAAAATATGACGGAATAAAATGTGACGGGGTAAAACTAAAAATATTAAAAAGGAAAAAGAAACATTTAATTAAAGATTCTTTCAATAAATACCGCTAATAAATACGCACTAACTAAATTAAATAGGTCGTTGAAAATAAATACAAAATACGACACGATATTAACAGAAAATATACATATCATCCCCATATTCTTTGATGTAGCTTATACAGCAATGTTATTTTATAAAATTATTTATTTTATTTCAAAATATAGTTTGTACATGGTTAGCGGAAGTCGTTTATTTATAGTATTTATGTCAAGTGAATCAATGGTAAAGATCGTTAAATGTATTTTTCGCAAAAAATGATTGTACGTTAATTTAGTATAAATTCTAAATTTTTATCGATATTTATGAAGTTATTGCCTAACATTTAATTTTAAATAATATAAAAATCAGTATATTATCTTCAAAAGTAGTACTTTTTTATTTCAAAAAGTAGTACATTATTTTCAAAAAGTAGTACATTATTTTCAAAAGTAGTACATTATTTTCAAAAAGTAGTACATTATTTTCAAAAAGTAGTACATTATTTTCAAAAATTAGTACATTCTTTTCAAAAAGTAGTACATTATTTTCAAAAAGTAGTACATTAGTTCTAAAAGTAATATAATATATAAGACAATAATGTACGTTAATTTAAATATTCCAAAATTAATATCAATTAATTATCGAAATCAACCATTAAAATATCGATAAGAATAAGTTACACCAGCTGATGTACTTGTTTTTAAATAATCAATCAAATATATCTTCGTCGCAGAGCGACTCGGATACTTTTTCAATAATTTAAAAACGCGTGCATTACATATAGCATAATATACATTATATCAATTTAGATATATTATATGACAGCTTCATTATAGCTTCATTATATTGATATTGATATTGATATACTTATTAAAAAAATGTAATATATATTTTCTTCAATTACTAATATCAAAATCATATATACAAAAATGAATTTCACCATATATTGTATTATTTTTTAAATTGATTATTTAAAACCAATTTTGAGATCACTTTAAAAGTATTTTTAAGTTGTATTATAATTTTGCAACAAGTTAGCTCGATAGAAACAAAGAAACCTAAAATCATTTTGTTGGCGTTTTCGAATTCATAAAAGGATGGAGACGAAAAGTCAGACAATTCTCTCTTACCTATTGTTCTGCACAAGTATCCAGCACAATATGATATTATTATACATAACTTGTTGTATATATATATATACATTAAAATTGAGTTTTTTTTAAATATTAAAGTAATATAATGCTTGAGGCAATATGTGAATACCTGTATAGTATTCTACTTGTAGCGAAAATAACTTTTAGATGCAAAAAGTAAGCTCTTGTCTGAAGCTATAGTTGAAAAACACATCGGTAGTGTACGTATCGATTCATAATAAAAATATACGTTGTTTCACTTTAAAGAATATGATTTTAATAATAAAAAAGAATATAATAAAGATGCAAAATATTAGAAGATACAGCTTTTAATAGTCTATGTATACGCAGTGTATATGTGTAATAAGTTCAATTCTTAACACCCTTACTATTGTATATATATACAATAAGCATCCGTTGTGCAGCTGCTGGAAAGTATTATTTTCTTCACTTTTACATACTTTTTTCAATTCTTTGTTCTGCTTCAGAACAAAGTTCCTTTAGTCTCCTGAACATTTATAACAAATTTATTAATTTATCTTTAAATTCTAAACATAAAGTATGCAACGTATACCTATAGGTAATTTTCCTTATATAAATTCTAAGTTTTTAAAATATATGAAATGATATCTTAAATACCGCAAATGTCATTCAATAATTCAAAATGTTATAATTCTATAGGTTAATTTCTCTCTGCCGCTAATGATTCTTTGTTACATCGTCTTAAGAATATATATAATTTGTTGTATAAAAAAATATTTATGATTTTACTCCTGTAAAATAATATTTAATTTAATATAAGATGAAATAATTGATCTTTTCAATCACTAATGATCCTTTTCAGGTAAAAGAAATACCGTATATGTAAATATGAAAATTAAAATTAAATAGTGAATTATAAGTTTTTTTGGTTGGGATATAAAAAGTCACAGGTATATTATTGAAATAAAAGCTATAGTCATAAAATGATTTTTTAATTATTTTATCTTAGTACTAATTTTTATGTGATACGTATTTGAGAATTTAATTTTTCAAATATGAACACTACCCTACATAATGCTCCACAATTTATGAATTTATAAAATTTATAAAATGTATATAAATATATATTAAAAGTTTTTTTAAAAGTGCATTTTTTCGCAATTTGTGCTAAATATTTATTTAAATAAAGATATTTCGATTGTATTTTTAATTGTATTTTTAATTGTATTTTTAATTGTATTATAGTAACGTATAAGATAATAAATAAACAAAAATGTGAAATCCCAATTTTTATAATTCTAAAGACTTCCTGCATAAAGTTCCTTGCCTAAGTTCTTGCCAAAAAAATTGTTAAAAACAATTATCCCTATTTTATTATATAACAAACAAATAAACACCTTCACTGAAATATACTGCAATTTTATTTTTTTACATAAAATAAATAGGTAGTACCTAATACAAATAAAATAATAAAACACATGTGATACAACCCTTTAAAACTGTGTGTTTTTTAATACAGAGACAATTGATAATAATATATCACTGTAAAATATACAAATTCATGCAAAAATAGATACGTAAACAATGTTTTTACATACAAAGAATATTTAGAAAAAATCTCTAACTGCACGTCCGTGCTGTAAACAAAGAGAAAAGCGTGTGCAACATTAATTGATTTTTGACAATAAGGTAAGAAAAGTTTGATTATGTTCTATATTGTACTTTGAAGTATTAAAAATATTGTAATCAAGCGTTTAGTTTACATCCATGGTTGGAAATACATTCATTAAAATCGTTAGTTTGGTTTCCTAACCTATACAGTTTATATATATTTATTGTATTATATATACAATTATACATTATATTTTATAACTTATGTTACAATAAAACAATATATTCGTGATTTTTTATAACTATAGCCCAATTTAAATAACTACATACTGTGCTGAACGCTCTCAAATACATTGCAACTTTGTAAGGATATATTATAAAATAAATAACTTGTAAATTGAAATATAGTGTCGAAATAATTATTACATGCTTAAGTTTAAAACGAAATTTATACTTTAGTACATAATGTTCCACCTTTATCAGAGAAAAAAGCTTCGGGACTTTCCGGTTCATACTCCGATGTTGAGGAAACTTCATTTCCGGAAAGGTTACAATCGGTCAAATCCTCCTCTTCCTGGATGCAGATCTGGGGAACCATGCGATGATGATGATTACCCGACGTCGTCTTAGCTACAGATTTCGAAGAACTGCTGCCACGCTTCCTTTGATCGGAGCTGACAGGGATGAACCGCGTACTGAGCGGCGCAACCCCTGTAGAGAGAAGACTTTGGCAACTGGAGGCCGGATTATTGATGAACCATCGACGCTCATTCAGCTGAGTGGGCGAGATATTGGGCGAGGCCGGGCACGAGGAGCCACAGGTAGTTATCGAACCTAGCCGAGTTGGAGGACTGTTAGACTGTCGATCGAGAGTGTGAACAACCTGCATAATTTTCTGTCTGTCCGACCTATTGCGGACACTCTGAATTTCTTTGAGGTAGAGCGATATATTCTTATCAATGCGAGTTTTCCGGACATATGAGGCAATCAGCATGACAATAGACATACCCCACAAAAAGACAACAGCTATGACATAAATTAGAGCCCCGTTGGGATCTTGTTCTGATTGCTTGTGACCATAGTATTCATTGCCGTTTATGAGGGAAGCTGTGAGTAGGCTATCATTAAGGACGGTTATTTTGAATTTAAGCCCTTTCGTAGGGTAGTTATGAAAATATTGGTGCTTATTTCGCAACATAGTACTTCCTTGTATATACTTTTAAAATAATATTGAAAATAATCTCCGCAACAAATTAATAAGATGTGTTTCTAACTGAATCCAATAATAGTATAGTAACAGATTAAAATGACTGAAAGGTGTGTAGGGGAGTTTATATGCTGTAGTCGTGCGTCAAGGTAGGGTAGCAGGTATCACAAAATATTTCTATTAATTTTTTATTTAGTTGTTGCTATAGCGTACTCTCAATTTGTTCCAATATGGAAAGAAAACAGATGTGTCAACTCACATTCTTAAGCTTGTCTTCTATTCGTTATCTAGAATATTGACGTGTTTTCTAACATTATGTTTATTGGTTATGACAAAAAATAGCCTCCGAGGGTCTTCACAGCAGACGTCAAATTTTTAAACGAAATATGAACAAATCGTTAGAACTATGTAAAAGAATGTTGTTGTACGCGGTGTATTTTACTTAAGCTATATGAATAAATTACATATTGAATTTAAAAATATCATAATGTATATATTGAGATATAAGAAATGTATGAAATGCATTCCTATTCTGTTAATGAAATTGTATATTTCCAGTTTTACGATAACAAAATAGTGTTCAATTTTAAGGATTATTTTTCGTTGTATTTTAACTGTTGGCACTGTTGCCAACAGATTTTTGTGTCCGCAAAAATTAAGGTATGGGAAGTTCAAAATGAGAACGACTGGCGCAATTGGTTTGAATGGTTAAGTGGCCGGAATGGCCGAGTAGTTAAGACGCTGGTTTGCGGATGCCAAGAATGCTGCAGTCTCGGAACAGATTCGAGCCTACCCTTGGACTCTCCCGTTCCTGGCTAGCAGCTGTGCTAGTCGAGAGTTAGAGGCCCAAATGCTCCAGCTGAATCAGGGCCCTTGATACATCTCTGAGGGTTTATTTAAGAGATTTCGAAGTTAAATACATATATATGTAATTTGATACTGTTTTTATTGGGGTACTTATAAGTCTACAATTATAAATAAATACATTTAATGAATATGGTATAAGTATGTACGTTGTATAAAATAGAGTAAAATAGTAAGTTTTTTTGTCAAATTCAAAAAATTATTCAAAATAATGTTTCACTTTGGTAAAAATAAATAAAAGAGTTGATTATCTTTCTTCTTCAATTAGTAAATGAGATAAAATATGTGTTGATGTTATTTGTCGTGGGTTTGATCTGGTGAACAATTGAATCACACCTTCAATGCAAAAGGTATACGTATATATATATATATATTTAATATAATATTTACACAATTACAATGTTGTACATAATGTAACTACACGATATTACAATTAGAGCATAATAAATATGTTATTTGTGACATTATAACATGCATATGAATAGATAAATTTAGCATTGTGTGATATTCATATATTTAATAATATAGAACAGAATACATGTATGTGTATAAATTTAGTTATTACGAACTGTGGTATATAGACATAAATTATATGACTACTAAAGATTCTGCATCTGCTTATTTTTCGATAGAATTGACAGTTATAAGTTATGGCTTCCCAGTAGAAAGCCATTGTATTTGTTATATTAGAAGAATGCTGTGAGTCTTGTGAGTCCTCTCTATCTGAACAATTCAGAAATATAGATTTTACTGTTGCATCATAGTTATAATTTAATATTTGTGACCATCTGTTCATAGCAAATACATTTTCAGTTTACATATATTTATTAGCATAAAATAAAAAATATTGAGACTGTGGCAAAAGTCTATAGAGGAGAAAGTACACCCAAACAAAATCGGTCCATAGAATTTTTACTGAAATACCCTGTACGTAATTCATAAAGTGACTTGGAACATTTGAAATAATAATACTAGAATATTGATAACAAAACTATCAAAAAAATAAGCATGACAAAATTACTAAAAAATAGTATAAGTTAAGTTTAAGAATGTAAAAAGAATGCATACTGCATAAATTGTATATAGAGGGTCCCCAAACGAATATTCTCCTAATCAGATTAAGATGTTTCCGAGGCGCCTGTAATACAGAATAATAATAATTAATATGATTTCCAAAACATCTAACACATATGTATTCAAGATAAAGCAGTTACTAGGACAACAGCTGATGTATTATAGTTTATTGTGTTAATTAAATGTGCTATTATTTATTTAAAATAAAATTCACAAACAAAAAATTATGAATTTAAATAAAAGTATTAATAAAAGTATGGTAGGTGTATTTTTAATAGTTAAAACTATAGTCTAAAACAGCTTTCATCAGTTAAATTTGTTGATGAAACAATTAGGGGTAAATAATTAGCACGTAAAATACGGCAGATTAAAATAAGGCTATATGGTTCGCTTCTAATGCT
The DNA here is from genome assembly GCA_034780555.1 of Coelogynopora nodosa. Classification (NCBI taxonomy): domain Eukaryota; kingdom Metazoa; phylum Platyhelminthes; order Proseriata; family Coelogynoporidae; genus Coelogynopora; species Coelogynopora nodosa. Next base: position 2,116 of record JAUZND010092221.1, on the reverse strand, counting down.
ATAAGATTCGACTAAGATGTTCATTAAATATAAATAGTATATTTATAAGCCATAAAAATCTAACGAATTAGTTGAAAAAAAATGAAAATAACTCTTTCCTAAATAATTTTTTGATCTAGAAATAAAAAAATTAAAATAATTTAGATTTGAGATATTTAATATTTATGCATATTTTATGTTCATATGTATATGTATACACACACACACTAAGTATACAAGTGTTTACAACATGAATGTTCGTCACTCAGGTTAAATCAGAATCTCATAGGTAAAATTACACAATTTAAAATTAGAAATTATATTAATATTTCCCCATCATGTCGGAGATTTAAAAAAAATAACATAATAAAATTCACTGATCATCAAGTAACTTGTATGTAGAATATGAGTGGCATTAATTGTCACTTTAAAAAGTTAGAAAATGAGTCTATAGTAAAACTTATACAACTTATAATAATAAATTACTGTTAAATATTGGAATTTTGAATCATGCGATGTAAGTCAACTGACTTATTATGCGCATATCCAGCAAAAGTCAGTAACCCTTGAAGAGTACTATAATTGTCCTTGAATTATTTTTTTGTTTTTGAGATATTTTGGTGAAACCTTTCTTCATATTCATACGATAAGGCGTCCATGTTTTCAGAAAAGAGGAAAGGAATCCTTATGGCTGTTCAGACAATTAATTTTTAATAAAATTATAAGTGTTCCATTGTCATTATACCTATGCCTTTATAGTAGCCCTTCGGTGTATTCATTTATAGCTTTCTGGCTTGTGGACAGGTTTTCGAAAAAGTTTGCACAGTTTTTAAATGCTGTTCAAGCCCTCAAAAGCTTTACGAAATTGGATTAGTGTTTTAGTCGTTTTTTATTTGCAGGCCAATGAAGATGCCTTTCTTTAGCTTGTCAGGTACAGTTTCTCTAAGTGTTTAAATGCCACTGACTTGTACTGCTAATGGATCCTTGTCCAGATAATTTTATTTAGTTCGACATTTGGCTGATAACAAATTAATTGATTGCCAGGCTCAAATTATGTTCTTGCTGGTTACTTTACCTCTTTTTTTGTCCTACATATACAACTTAAAAGCAGTACTTGGTTAATCTAGGTTGCGTACCAACCAAAAGATCATTGACGTAAAAAATTAACTTAAAATCATTAAATCAAAAAAGGAAACCTCTTGAATTTCTCGTAGTTGATGACATTCATTGTATGAGATAACCACTTTTTTATATGATTGGTTTAAATATACAGGGTACGATATACTGGTATGCTAAGATATACTGTACATTTAATATGTTAAATATGTATATTATTTAAAACATTAAGCTTTTCATTTTGTTTTAAATTTTTTAAAAATAGGAATAATAATTTCAACAATATTAATAATAGGTTAAACGAAATAAAGTTGTGGATACAAATAATTAAAAAGAGAAAACAAGTTTTAAATTGGTCGACGTTTTAGGAATATATTTCCCTTTATCAAGACATCAATTTACAATAAAATACAAATATGAAAAGCCATAATTAATTCAAATATACATTTAAAATTTGATTTTAAAATATTAATATATTGGAAAATTTGATTATAGAAAATTACATTTAGCTGAGATCAATAAATAAAGTACTTTTTCCAATGTGAATTAAAATTATCCTTAAAATAAATTAAATTACCACATCTTTAAGTTAAGACCAGTTGTTGATAAAGTCTTATACTATGAAATATAAAAAAACTTCTTTTTCTATTCGTGTTATTTTTAAATTTACCATTTTCAAAAATATATAGCTCAAATCTCTTTCTATTATGTGATCCGATTGTCCTAAATGAATATCCATTATCATGTTGATCTTCTAATTTTTCGCAATATTAAATTTTTTTAAATTTTAACTCTATGTCCAATTCATCTTGTGTCTACTCTATTTTTTGTTTCTCCAATATTGTATTATATTACAATGTTATATTTTTTGCAATAATAATATTTATTTATATTTATAAATACTTAGAGCTTTAGAGCAATGGTCTCAGATTAATTTTTGTAATTAAAGAAAGGCTCGTTGTTTAATGTCTCTTTAATTCAGAATAAACAATGAGTGACAAACACATTAACTGAAACATAA
>JAUZND010092220.1:0-14711 GCA_034780555.1 Coelogynopora nodosa | reverse complement strand
CTACCGGTTTCGAGCTATTCAGCTCTCATCAGGTACCCTAGTCTCCCTACTGATGACTGGATTGCAAGTAGTACTTAAATATAAATATAAATAATCTACTCTTTAGTCCAATTGTCCAGTAACTAATTTAATCAATTATATAAATTGCAATAATTGTAATAAATGCAATAATTACAAAAATTGCAATAATTACAAAAAAAATTAATAATTACAAAAAAAAATTAATAATTACAAAAATTGCAATAATTACAAAAAATTCAATAATTACAACAATTGCTATAATTACAAAAATTTTATTAATTACAACAATTGCAATAATTACAATGAATAAAGGAGAGCTTTTTAGTTCGCACCTTTTAAAACGCTTCTGACAAAATTGTATAATTGAATAACAATTATTGTGTCTTGCAATTTAATATCTATTAAAAATGTAATAATTTACATATATTACGTACTTGTGTGTTAAAAATTAAGTGTGCTGTTAATATTTTGATGACTTCTTCGTAATATTATTATAAGAAAGTCAAAGAATTTTGCTCATAATATATGATCAATAAGTAATTTAATATGCATAGCAAACAACGTTTAAAGCTTGTATTTATTTAAGTAGACAATTGTGTCAAAGTGGGTTGAGTTAAAATATCACACTCTAATTGTAGAAATAATGAGGACAGTGTTAAACAGTTTCAATATTTTATAAAAGTTATCATCATGCAGACAATCAAGTCAAGCATGTTAACGTCTTTTAACTTAACTAGTTCGTTAACGCTGATTATAAAATTTTACCAATACCGTAGTTTATTATCAATAATGCCCAGAGACGCTGCTTTATTGACCACTGTAACACTGTTTTTATTTTTTTTAATATAGAATAGACTAATTGATTTTGAGTACATTTCGTGGTATTATTATTACTGTATAGCAAGTATACCATTAACAAATTTAAACATATTTTTAAGGTGGGGTGACAAAGAAAGTCGTTTCCTACCAATCTTCATACTATAATATTTTTGCGTACTATAATACAATTAATGAAAATGGAATGATTCAATGGTAATAAAAAAAACTATTTTTACAGCAGTGCCAGTGTATTATGCAGCTAAATTATATTACTAAATTGCTAATAATACAACGTTTTAAATTGCTTTAAAAACAACTTTGTTATTCGAAAAATATAATATTGTTAACAAAAAATTATGACCTATTGAGCATATATTGTATTTTTTATATAAAGTCATTAATGCGAAATAGAAAACTTAGTAAAAATTCGACAATATTAACAATAAAATTAGGACTTATATAATAATCAGTTATCTAGTCTAATCATAAGCAATGCTTATGATATTTATATCTGTGAAAGCCTTATAAAATACATTCTATTTTGATTAAAAAAGTAAGTTCTATTATTCATATTTCAGTAATTTCTTAGAGGTAAGTTTGAGCCAAGATTTTATTCCCAAATGGTTTTCTAAAGAAAATAAAGCTTTATAAGACGGTGTTCAACCTCTGTTAAAAGAAAAATTCTTGGTTCGGCTTTGTCTTTATCTCGAAAAGTCTCAGTAATTATGTTATTCTGCTTGAATGGATAACGTTGACTCTTAAAACATCGCTGAAGATGAGGGGCACATTAAAGGAGTATTTTCTCATTGTAAGGGAATCTGCCTGGGAACAGCAATTGTTAAGATTAGAGACCCTAGACAAATGTAAAATGTCAACGATAAGTTATTGAAATTTTGGATTAGATTTAAATGAACTTTAAATAGCACTGTCCAACACATCAACAATGTTTATCATAAAATATGCGACCCATTTTGTAAATACTGCATCTCAACTACTTCGTCATTAATTATTATCAACATTTCTCCGGATTTATATAGTTTTATCTGCTCATGTTATACTTACATGTAACTATATATACAATATATAGATAATAATTTAACATTTGACCATCTGTATGGATATTCCTACAATAGGCTCAAAATGCCGTCAGATTAGAACAAAACTTTTGTTTGAATATATAAGTTTAAAATAGATGTTTTCATTTACCCAGTGTACTTTTTAAGTAGCTAGTCAAAGAAATGAAGTCAAAAGTATCCATGATTAGCCATGATCAAGGGGATAATTAAATAAATAATATTTTGAATATAGATTTTCTGCTTATTTTTCATAGAATATTATCAATTTTTTAACATTTATTCCCCTCTGAAATTCGCCTTTTCGCACTGAAACTTATACAATAGGTTACATTATAGTACTTTTTTACATTTACAATATACACTGTTATCAAGTTATTTCTCCGCTTGTACTCAACTGTTTTTGTTGTGTTTTCCAATAATATTGTTGACAATGATCATAATCGTAATAGTGATTATATATTGTAGAATTCAAACCAGCAACGTAAACTTGGATTAATATATAATTTTTTAAAAGTCCATTTATATTCATATCTTTTAATTATACACCAAGCTACCGTATTTTAAACTTATGATTTCAATTTATACAGTTTGACTGAAAAAATAATAATAACTCTTTGAATTGTACCGACACAATTATAAAGTTAATCACACCTCGTTTCCTACCTGCAAAGCTCTTATTGAAATATCCAGTTTCAGAGAAAAAAAATTGAATTAAATATTTTTCAAGTCAACTTCTTATTTACTGTATCTATGGGTTACAAGCTAGAATATATTTTGTTTTAATTACAACTTCATATACATGTATTGTAATAAAAACCATTTTTCAATATAGGGAACTGCTCGTACACTGTTTATAGAACAGTTTAGTTGTAATTCTTAATATAATTAAAATAATATATATCTATGCGCTAATTGTAATATAATGTGGAACATTAAATTTAAAATCGTTAAAATTGTTGGAACTTATGAAGTATTTCATCAATGTTTTTATAAATTTGTAAATCAAAAATGAATTCTATAAGCTTCATCGTGCCCATATGTAACTAATAATCTATTTATTGGAGTTACTGTTGCATTTGTTAGTTTATTATGTATTTTTAATAAACCTAATAAATATCTAGTAATTTAACTTTTTTAAATAATGACAGGACAATTTGAGCTATATGAGGCTCATTTATATTATGTTATTATAAATATTTTAATGAATTCGTTAATATTTAAATGAATTGTTTAAATTTTATCCTTAGCTAATTATAAATGTACCTTGTTACAATTAATCTGTACGTTTTAGTTTAAATGATGATTCAACTTTGTAACCAAAATACAGAACTCAAAATACATCTTATTGACATGGCATAAAGTATAAGGGCACATTATTAGCTATCTGGTGGGGATAATCTATTCTCGATAGATAGATCTGCGAGTAAGCTATAATTAAGTAAGTAAAGTAAGTAAGTAATTAAAAAAGTAAGCTATAAGCTATAAAACTATAAATAATATTATGTAACAATGTCAAAAAGTTTCCTCTGCTGACATGAGCTTCGTTATAAATGTGGTTTTTAGTCACTAATTAGTGTATTATATTATTTTGGTACTATTTATTTATCTTATGTTATACGTTGCCTTGTCACCTTTATTAGAGTGATCAAATATTAAATAGTGTAAGTAGTAATCAAATAGACAGTAATACTTGTGAGCCGTTCTTATACGTAAATGTGTATATGTAAATGTGCGTGATTATCGAGTAGTCGCATTTTATTTATGTGTATCCGATCCGACTCATTGTTTTCAAAACATCCCAGATATTGTAATTATTTTACCAATCAAAGTCCGCCCGCCACCTTCGAGCAGATATCACCAAATAATTAAAAAACTACGCAATTAATTTTATTTAGAATTTTTTCCTAATTACTTATAATAATTAATTTTGAAATACAGTTAAATGATGATACAAATATTTGTTAATATTATGAATGATAACGTGAATTAACCTTGTGATAGATTAAAATGTTTTAAAATATTTAATAAATTAATAATATTTCTTTAATTTCAATAGAAAACAATTTGTTAACCATTAATTATATTTAATAATTATTATTATAGTATAAATATATTAAATTTTTTTAAATACAAATATATAGAATAAGTTAACCAATGATTGATGAAGAATTATGCGGTTGTACTTAACACTGAAAACAGTCTGTTCTCTTTGACATTTGTGTGACCAAATGTTTCAGACATTATTAACAAGGTGTTCATAACCTGGGAATAGAGAAAATATTGAATACTTTGAGCAAACTAAAATTATAATAACTGAAATCTGCAACATCTGCAAACAATTAATTTTTTTCTGATTTTAAACGAATATTCTGAAAACTGAGCTTTTTTAAGTTTGCATCTATACTTTATTTGTTTATTTGTTTCTTGTATTCCGATTTGTATTCACAACTTCTCGAGTATCTTTTTTCTATTTTGGTTTGTTTGTTTTTATTTTAGTATTTCTATATATTTCACTTTTCTGTTTATTACCACTTAGGTGACATTTTATCGATTTTGTTGTTTAATGATAATATTTAATTGTAATTATTAAAATAAATGTTGAAGTAAATGTCTACTTTATACGTTTTTGAAAGGTAATCAAATAATTTGGTTAATAAATTTACAAAATTAAAAAATATAACTAAATTTATTATACTATCAGTATAACATTATCCTAAAAACTGTAATATTATGTATAAATTGTTACTAAAATTATTCATTTTTAGACACACAAAGAAAGGCTTAACACCTTTAAACAAACTAATATTTGTTAGTAACCTAATTTTTACATTTCTCAATTTAATCTTTGACGTTTTTCCTAATAATTCTTTCTGCTTTGATGTTTCACTTTTATTAGAAGTAGACTAGTATTTCAGCGAACTATATTCGTTGGAATATGAAATTTATTACCATTAAAAGGAAATGAAGTCATGATGAAGGTCTTTATACATTTGTGTTTTTACTGTACCATTAAAATTCATTTATGTATAAATTATTCTGTCTGTTTTCTCTGTTTTTATGTATTATGCGTAACTTACATTTATCATAATATTTATAAGGTAATTAGGAAAACTGTATAAAAGCGTGTGAAAAATGTGTAAATTATTTTACATGTTTGAAAAATTGAATTATATTATTTATATTTCTAAATTTATTGACAAAACAGTAAACTTCAAAATGTGAGATTTTAATAATTTGCATCTGCATAAATTTAATAAATTATGTGTTTTTATTTGTTAATTATAAGATCAGTAATACTTTATCTAAATTTAAAATGTTTCCTTATATATATATTACATTGCAGTGCTAAGACACTTTTACTATTCGTTTTAAATTTTGTTCTTAATAAATAATATAAAAAATAATTTAAAAAACAATAACAAAAAACAATTTGCTAGCAGACAATAGTATGTATTACTAATCAACATTATTTTATAAAGGAAAAGATTGGTTGGTTTATTCCAAGGATGCTGGATTAATTTAATCAGATATTTTATATAGTTAGATAACATGTTCTGAAAATGTAAATGATTTTTGTTAAATTCTAAAGCAATTTTCAGTATTTTTTTCTATTGCAGTTAGCTTTGTTAAAAAGAAATGCAGGTGCACTATACATTGTATTCGTCAAGATTATTTTTACGGCCCCATGTTATAACAAATCATTTTAATGTAATTATACATTTATTTAAATATTAATAATAATTATGTTTTAATTTTATTGAAAAAGGTATATGTAATTATTATCAATTATGTTGAAATTATCTGCATTCAAAGTTATTATTTATTTTATTTCTGGTTTAAAATGATAGAATTAGCATTATTTGTATTAGACAATAAAAAAGCCCTGTTAAAAATTATTATTTGAACTTAGGTTGCATAAAATAATTTATTTTAATTTGTTTGCTATGATTAGATACAATAAAGAAGCTAATTACCTTTTCTACAATCTACTAAGCTTTTTCTAACGGTAATAGTGTATTATAGCATAAAAAATCGGAGACATTTCCATGAAATTCAAATCAGATTACATCCCTACAGAATCTGTGGTTTAGTCAACTGTGATGTCATCAGATATTGATGTTTTTCTCGAGATTTTTTATAAATGAAAACAGTACTACTCAATTTTGTCAAAATGAAATTACTATAGGATACTTCAATTAAAAAGTAGGTAATACCTAAACTGATATGACATTGCGATTAAAATGATTAAACAATTATTTAACTATTGAAATTGATAATTAAAACATAAAAAACTTGAGAAATGTTTCATAAAAGGAGACGGTAAATGTCCAAATAGATAATCACATTGTTACGTTTGACTGATTTGAAGCAAATGTATTGATCAGAAATATTTCCGCTTCAAAAGATTCAACTATACGCTTTTTGATAAAGTTTTGAGATCAAATTCTGCGCCTGTTCATCGAGCTATATATTGTATAGATTATATTATATATAAAATGATTCTCTATTTTATTCTCGAAGAGGATTATTTGGTGTACTATTCTAATAAAATGAATGAGTGTATCGGTTTGTGTTAATTTCTATTTAACGTTCACTCACTTTCGAACTTACGAATAATACACACGAATAAACAATCATAAATCCTTACTTCATAGTTAAGATACTATGAAATGTATTATAAGACTATTTATATTATCAAACCACATGACAAAACAAAAAAACAAAAATTATGAATTTGTATATAAATTATCTAATTTAATAAAGGTAGTATATGCTGTTTCCTCTTTATTTAAGGTAATTTATATATTTCATATTTATGAAAGACTTGATATATTATTATCAATATCATATTATAAATCAATATAAATTTGATATAATATCAATTAATAGCCTGTTCATATCGATATTTAGTTAGTTATTGTCGAACTTTTTTTTTAAATAATTTAAAAAACAGTACTTTATCTTTGATAGTAGCACATTATGTTCTAAAATTAATATAATATAGAAAAAAATATTGTACGTTAATTTAAATATTCCAAAATTAAAATCAATCACTAAAATATCGAAAATGATAAGCTATACAAGATAATGTACTTGTTTTTTAATTATCAATCAAATATCTTCCTCGCAGAGAGACTAGGATATTCTTTTTCGATCATTGATATAAATAAATATATATATATATATCATTAGGTTATTAAAAATTATTCGGTCAATATTTAAAATGATATTTTGAATTAAAGTATTTTAAATTATATTTAAACTAACAGGCTACATTATGTGGTAATTTCGAGTCTTAAAAACTTTTTCAATTTGTTTTGATACATCAGCATTAAAAGATGAAATATTGGACTAAATTAACTCATCGATCAGCAAATTCATAGATAAACTAGCAAGTTTAGATGAACGTGAAAATATGTTAATGTGTCATTGCATTAAATAATTTTGTTATATTTTGTTTCATTTCTATGAAATATGATTTACACACATACATCGAGTTATAAATAACATTTGATCCACTCAAACAAACATTTTTATAAACCTTTATTTACTTATGCGTCAATCTATTAGCAATATTGCCTTCTGTTTATGAGATTTATATTTACCCAAAAGTGTTACATACTTGTAAGAAATACATTGAAAACTTTCAATTATAAATATAAACTTCCTTAAAATCACTAAATGGGTGTCGAGGAAATTTTAAAAGTTGTATTAAAAATGAAACGAGAAACTAGAAGAAAAAAAATTGTATCTCACATATAAAAAAAGTGATTACAGCCGCATTATAATGAATGATAAATTCAACAGGTCGTTTTACTTTTTGCGCCTACGATTCGGGAGTTGACCTACGAAATATATGTTTTTGTTTCGTGATATTTAGTATTGTTTTTCAATCCTTAGAGAATTTGTTCTATTTTTGAAATCTTCCTGAATTTTTTTAGAGTTGTATATATTAGTCTTTTACAAGTATGTAGCCTCGAAATTGGGTCCCTTTATCGAAAGAAATATTTGTAACGCTTTCTTGTTACATTGCTTACCAACATTATTAGTGTAGACAACATATGTTGAATTTATTATTTACTTTAATAACATAAGTAAGAATATACACTATGTATGTGCTGCTTACCCAATAAATAAGCCATACTGATTAATTATTTATTAATAATTTGATTGTTAATATATTATATTGAAATTATATAAAATAATTACTTAATACTGAAAAAATTTATTGATATTATATTAATAAATATGTTTAATTAAAACATTTTATAAAAAAAGTATTAGGTCATAAATTAACTTAACAAACGATTGTTATATGCATTTTGTAAAATTCGAATATTTGTTTATTTTAGTAAAATAACAGACAACAACAAATAATTTCGATGGGAATTTTCATTTTATACATATGGAGTATATTTTTAACATTTTTGTTCAGAATTCTTTTGACTATCACTGAATTATTTATTAAAAAACAGTATCTATTTTATCATGGTATTTGCTATTGCAAACATTTGCATTGGATTGTTATATTCTGTATTCTACTAGTACTAATTGCGATAATTTATTTTAACGAGTTAGTTTTCTCATTTATAGAGAGGCAATCGATAATAGATTCATAAAGTCAAGGATGTAAAAAAAATAATGGGAGTGAAAATAAAGTTAATTTATTTATTGTTTCTCTTTTATTTGATAAACATAGATGTTAACTATTTTGTTTCTTATTAACAAGCTCATGTTTATTCATTAAATCGATTTCAAAACTTTTATAATTCAGTAGGAAATGTGTTACTAAGCAAATATTGTTCCTGGACCTCCCATTATAGTGGATTCCTGAAGAGTTTAGCTCTGGACATAAATTGCATACAAAAACACCATGAGCTACTCTAGTAATCGTTAAAATTGCTGTGTAAATCACATTAGCAGCAACTATAGTATTAATAATACAATAAATACCGATAAAATTGAATTTATATAAATTGAAAATAATTTAAACTATATCATTTAAAATGTACGCACTATTTAGAAGAAATAAATAATATGCAATTGGTTCGAAATATATGTTCAATTTATTGCTAAAAAAAACGTACAAATTCTGTGTAATGATTAAGTTGCATATTAATGTGCAGCATATGTTCTTATTGAAAATAGATAATTACCACGTCGTAGTTTGACAGTCAAGAAACAACTGCTGTAGACATACTTAAATTCATATTTCCATGTGACGTTCAATTTTTCAAACCTATATTAAAAGAATATATAAAGTAGTTTTGCGTTTCAACTAATTATAATGATTTCTATTATAGTTCATCTAAGCTAAACCTTCTTACTGCACAGACATCCGAGCTAAACCTTCTTACTGCACAGACATCTAAGCTAAACCTTCTTACTGCACAGACATCCATACTAAACCTTCTTAATGCACAGACATCCAAGTTAAACCTTCTTACTGCACAGACATCCAAGCAAAACCTTCTTACTGCACAGACATCCAAGCTAAATCTTCTTACTGCACAGACATCCAAGCTAAATCTTCTTACTGCACAGACATCCAAGCTAAACATTCTTACTGCACAGACATCCAAGCTATAAACCTTCTTATTGCACAGGCATCTAAGTTTAAACATTCATACTGCATAGACATACTACTCAACTGTGAAATTCTCGCATGAAATGCGTAAAAGCTACTGGAGTTTTATGTTAACTTTTAATATTTTATGTAATTTGAAAGTATTCTTTGTTTACACCGAATATTAACTTAATTTAATTATATCGTTCCTCAAAATCGAGAAGTCCTCGATGGAGTCTTCCAGTTCATTTAATGGAATAAGCATGAAAGAATGCATAGTATATAACTGTTAAATTTTTTATATATTATAAAAGGATGACATAGATATTAAAAAAAATTTAAAAATTAATTGTATTAAATTTTTTATGATTTTTAAAAATTACTATTTCCTGATGGGTGTTATTGTCCGAAATTTGCTAATATGTTAACCTGCTGATATATTTAATTATACTGCGATTCTGTTGTATTTGATCACTCGCCACATTTCAAATCTATTAGTTTACATTTTTGTCGCCCGTTGTTATTATGGTTGTTATTTAGTTTTTCCAAAGATTGTCATATTCTTTCTGATAAATAAAGTATTATTTTTATCGTAAATTGCGTTGCGTGATGAGATAGCTTATTAAGATATTATCTTATATCATTAATAACACTCTGTTTCTAAGATCAACGAACATCTGACAGGTTTATCACACAATTATTGTTTACATTTAAAGTTTTATAAGTTCGTTTTCGTAACTCGTGTCCCCAATATCCCTTGCCTCGTTATATGTAATAAGTTTTGTAACAATATTTATCTCTCCGTTATTTCTCTGCAATATTTCTTTCACCAATATCTCTCTCTCCAAAGTCCACTCCGCATCACTTCCTTCTATTCCTTCAGAAAGCAGAGTAGCGGTGACTTGCAAAGTCGCCTCAAGACTCGGAAGCTGCTCGGCGTCGGGGAAACCGATGATGGGGAGGTACACCGGTCTAAGGTAATAAGTAGCTCTGTTATTTTCTTATCTCAGAACACTCGGAAGCTTCTAGGATTAAAATACCTGTCATCTGTTAAGACTTAGTTTCAGCTATAGATGTGGACAGTGTACAATCAATAGAAGCTTCTTTACGTACGAAGTAAGGTAATTTCGGTAATTAAGTTAATCTTTAAAGTGGATATAACTTTGACCTTTAAACTGCGCCAGTGACTTATATATTGTAAACAAATCAATTGGAAAAGTTTAAAAAATCAATCTAGAATTTTATTAAAATCGACAAAAATACTTGCGCGAGAGTTAGATTATCTTTACATCACATAAAGCATATTCCAGAATATTACAATCTTCACTGTCAATTACTAGTTAATATCGTAAAAGAGTATCCATATACAGGAACATTGACATGAAAACTACCTAATACAGAGGGACGTAGATATCCTGCTTGATTAGATCATTATTCCATTTGCTTTAAATGTCATACATGTTTAATATAGTTCCACTTTTTAACTCAGTGTCAATTATCGAATTAATCAATGAAAAGATCACGAATTTATACAGCAGTATTTTCTATTAGTAAAAATGATACCTCTTATTTTGCGTTGGCATTACATGTCATTATCAATTATTTATAACAACATAACAATTGAATACCTATAGTATATTTGAAAATGACATTTTATTTGATTTGATATGATATTAAATTAAATATTATATTAAAATAGGATCTTTTATTTGACACCATTTTTCTATTTGGTTACCAGTTTTGTTTTTTCATTGAAATCACGGCGTTATTGGTTTTATTAATTGAAATGATAATAAACCATATTAAACAATTAACTTAACTGTATCTAGAACTTCATAAAGATGTCATAGTACAGGACTGTTTTCTTGTATAGGGCTGCCTAAACTTAAATCTTGAAGGGTTTGAAATTGTATTATTGTGAACCTGTGTTGCATATTTTTGACACAAAATATGATTATAAATATCCAGACCCTGAAGAATTTGAATATGAACCTGATTATAGTATTTAATTATGTAATGACTATAATCTAGGAAAATCAGATGTGTCATCAACGCTCGAATTTATTTATTTTTACGTTGACAAAAATTCTCGGAAATGGGTACATAGAAAACTCCACAAAATCATCCATAGCTTTTTCAGGTAGAATAATTTGATACATATTTGTTGCGCACATATTTGTTTATCCATTTGTTATTTTATTTATAAATACATGAATTCCATAGCTAAGAAAACAAATTAAGGGCTACTTTATCAAAATAAAAATTTCTCTTAAATAGTTATTTTTTTAGTTTAAACAAGATCGATAGTGTGTTGGACACTTATGGTTTAAGATATATTTTGTTATACTGATTCTAAATTTTGAAGTTATAAAATATGTTATCTTTATATTGACAATATATCGATCAATATCGATTTTTGTAATGTCCACGTGCCAGTAAAAAGTATGTTTTATTTCTGTAAACAATATTTATTATACTTACGAAATATACAGAAATGAATAAAAAATTAACAATAGTAAACCACATGCATAGTAAATAATGTTTTTATAATAAAAGAAAGAGTTATTCCAATATAAAGCAAACTTGTGTTGAAAAGCTTAAAAGGCTTGCTCACTGTGAGGTCCTAGACTCTGCTAACTACGCTGGCAGAAATCAGTCACGTTAAAAATAACCGCATGATTTGTTTTGGTGTGAAGGATAGTTTGCAGGTCTACTACTGCTTGCTGAAAATCAGAGATTGCATAATTTTCGAAATTTGGCTGCAACATTTTTTCAAAACACGATTTGACAATGTAACGGAATCATAGGAGAAAGCTCGATGAAGCTTAAGGCATTCTATTAAAAAAATAGCAGTTAAAACATTCCATTTTTACAACAATATAAGCTAGAGTTATCATCGCAAGTGTCTCCATGCATCATCTCTTGTTTAACATACCAAACGTCAAGCCACTTCTGACTTTCCGGCCACAGCTTTGTCATCTTTTTATAAAACGTGCTAACGACACCGATGAAAAGGTGGAGTTCATGAGTAACAATCTCATCAAACACGAAAGCGTCCCCTGAAATGCCGTGAAGCAATGGGGGATATATTATTGCATTGTCATAGTGTTTCGCTTGTTCAACGATTTTGCCCGCACTGCTGTACTAATTCCAACATTTTGAGGATGTATTCGTAATAGTTCTTAGCTCACGTTTCTTATCTAGTTTACCTTTTGTTGCATCCCACCAGGTCATGGATGGGCTGATCCGTGTGCCATGAGTCCCATTATTAAATTGCAAATTATTAAATCTGATGTTAACAGAAAGTTGGTCAAGTTATTAAGATTGAGTAAAATCTAGATTTTTTCAAGTTCCTATATAATGTTGTGGAACTTCTTCGGCAATCGCGAGAATGAACAACTCGCAACTTAAAATATTATCATGATTGACAAGAGATTCTGGAAACATTTCAACACAAAACGGTTTACCAATAGATGATGAAAGAGCCATTGCATTATTTCTTGGAACTTTTCTTTTCTCTAATAGAATGGATGATACAACCTTATAAGCAGCAGCCGCTCCAAGATCACCCGCCGCCTCCTGATTTATCAGTGAAGTGATATTTTTAATTTCGAGTAGACTTTTGACAGGCATGGCTTTTACTAGGAGAAATTTCGCTAGACAAGCGGTACATAATTTAACAATACCTGAGTAGTAGGAGATATGTCGACTCTGGATAATACCCCCCACCCTCTCCTCCCCCCTCCCCACTTACGCAGTCGGAGAATCGGTCATGAGGTTGGACAGGATGCCCATATTGATCTGCATGATCTTGTTCGATCGATATTTATCTATACGAAATGGACCATACTTGTCGGAGACCGAACTGAAACAGAGAATACGACTAGAGGGAATAAGTTCTTCGATATAACTACACTCATCAATAGAAAGTGTAGAGTATCTATCTACGCTTATAGTAGTCAATACATGTGCTTCTTAATGGTTGAAGATCAAAATTAGAAGGTTGATAATTACATAGATTTTTAAATTTTATATAATTATATAAAATTGACTAATTGAACATTGCAAAAACAAATTACAGTGGAAGTTAAACACCAAACAAAGTGAGTTATGTTCTATATATTATGATATGTATATATAGTTATGATAGTATATATATTATAATGCAATATATTAAAGAATGTAAATTTAAATTATTAATAATATATAAAAATATGTATTTCTTTCTACTTTAATTGAAACTAATTCATAATACTCCACCATTGTGATAACTTCACAAATTAATATGTTACCTTATATAATATTTAAAAATCAACGAGAAAAATTAATTTTATTTGTTAATTTATATGAATACGAGTATACTACTATAAGTAGTAAAGATTATATGTATATTTTTAACAATCTGGGTTAATGCTGAAATTTATTTGGAAAATATTGGAAAAGAAAATATTTTCAAATATTGAGAGATACTTATACACATCATTTACTATTGAACCTAATAATATTAAGATGATATTTCCAGGATTAGCATAGTTTCAGAGAAGTAGATTGTAATGTTATAATTTATAGGAAATTTAATTGGAATATAATAATGACACTATAAAAATATTCAAATATCTGTTGTTAATATTATCCAAATATTGAAATCAATAATATTATATTTAGTTAGCGATCATTGAATCTACAAAATATAATAACCAAAACTAAATGGAACGATAATTATATTTATCCTCTCAACTCACATGTCAGTCAGCAGCTGTACACTCGACTCAAAGGTGGCATAGATGGTTGCCAGGGTGATGGCAACATGACGGCCAGCATCGTTGCTAATGACAACCAGCTCACCGGCTGACCAGTCCTTGTTAACCGTGGATCTGGCGGCATCACTGAGGGTCACAATGAGACGATGAATAACGTGTCGTTGTAGTCATTAGAGTATTATTACTCCATATCAATACACAAAGTTTGTGAGAAACACATCACATTAGGTCTTAAGGTGGCCGAGAGGTGTCAAAATATAATTATGTGTTTTTATCACTGAATTACTGGTTTTTTACTATATAAGTTGCTTCTTTACAATATAAGTAACTTCTTTAATATATAAGTTACTTCTTTACTATATAAGTTACTTCTTTACTATATAAGTTACTCCTTTACTATATAAGTTACTTCTTTACTATATAAGTTACTTCTTTACTATATAAGTTACTTCTTTACTATATAAGTTA
>JAUZND010092219.1:0-14713 GCA_034780555.1 Coelogynopora nodosa | reverse complement strand
TGATTCTGGACGCAATTTCCCGTGAGGAGTAGCCTTCTTCATGGAGGGTATAAATGATAGCATGCGTGGTGTCTGGATTATGTTTGCCAACCATTGTTACTTTAATCTGCGCACATACTAACTTTCACACTGAAATACAATAAGTTGAATAGTCAAATAATAGGAAAATCAATAAAGGCAGTTTTTAATTGGCTGATGCAATAATTCTGCAGATTCCAAGTAGAGTAAGCTATTGTTGGTATCTGATGCATCCACTCTAGCTGTCGAGTGCTGTTAAACAGTTACATACAGGCAGACACACCCATACACTTTCATTGGCTTCCGAATGCTGAATAACCTATATTTGTAGGTGATGCATCCATTCGGGCCATGACTGTATATATGTAACAAATAATAAAACATATTATAGGCATATAACAGTAGTATGAGTTTACTATTTTATGTTTACATATAAGCAGAAAAGTATGGGTTAAAACGACTTGGTGCACAAGCCAAAAGTGACAAAAGTTTTTTTAAATTGACCAAATGTCGCTATAAAGTTTGGCAATATTTTAAAAATCTTCTTAAAAAATTCTCCTGTTTACATCAATTAGAAAATAATATAATAGATTAAACATTAATTTAAATATTAATTTAAATAAAGTTTTAAAATGCATTTATAAGTACAGGTATATGTATGTAAAGGTACCTATAAGGAGAAAATATAATAAACTGATATACCTATTCAACATATTAAATGTAGGTTTATAAAATAAAATTAATATTAATAATAAGCCAAGTACCAAGTAGTTCAGAGATCATTTTCAGGTAGGGCTACATAGAGGACATTTGAACGTAAGTGTTCCTGAAAACCTTCTCCTCACACAAGCTGCATGAAACCACCTTGTACCCTTGTCACAAGCAACCTACACAAAAATGAATATATGTACATTACATAATATTCAAAAAAATAATATACCTATACAATATTGGTAATATATAGAATTAGACAGTACGATCAACCATTAAATTACAAAACAATGTATCTCGAGATTCATTATTTAGCATGACCATGGCAGTAGTATAAATAATTATTATGTTAAAGATAATATTTATTAACAATTAATTAGCTAGAGCAATGTTACTATTTTATAGATTATCTTACTATTTTTAGTCATTTATTAGTCATTTATCTCAATTTTCTACATCCTATGTTTTGATAGTATGTATAATATCATAATACATACTAGGCAATTTCTTGGTCTGCATTACATGGGTCTGTATGGCCGCATGACATGCAAAAGTCATCTTTGCTGATTGGATCAACTACATAATATAATTGTAACAAAATAAAAGATTTAATCAATTATAATTAATTTGTAATACCAATGAATACATATATAATTATTTTTACATATTATTTTACCTATAGCAATATAGTAATCATTCAAGTATTTGATAATCTATTTCTTGCCCACTCATACTTTCAAATTTTACACTTACCACTTGCAGACTCAATCTCTGCCCTCATCACCTCTCTGTACTCCTGTACGTTTATGCAATTTGTTGCCACTGTTATCCGCCCAGTTGAACATGTTCTTGTTTTGACAATTTCTGCCCAAAACTGAAATAAAGAAATTATTGATGGAAGGTATATTGCAGTAGAGAGAAATATAAACACATGTTTAATTTAAGTTTGTAAACCTCAGAATAAATAAAATGCATTTATTTTCAGATAAGGTATTTCTGAGATTAGGTATAGCCTATATTGATATAAAAATATTTTAATAATGTACACATATAATTAGCTGTAGTTACTATTATTATGGAACTATTAAACTATGCTTATATTAAGTATACTGATCATCCTTTAAGATCTTTGTTTTAAAAAAAACACCTCGTATGGTAATATAAACTCTATACAGGTTTCCCTGATGTCATTTTTCAGCATTACTTTTAATTAATAGTATAATACTATATTTTTATATGTAAATAAGTATAATTGTGTTACTTAATATTTAGAATGTATTCTCATTTAATTGGCTCTGCCATGTTATTTCACACTTACACCCAGTGAGTTGTACTATATTTTAATATATGATTTAGTTTTATTATAAATCTTACTCAAGTTAGTTTATTTCAGAAATTCAGTTTTATAACACGATGGTAAGATTTATTTTTGTGTGTGATGAACTAACAAGAAACTATTTTATTATTTATTTAAATAACCTTAATGAATATGCAATATAAACCAACCTGACATATTAAAACTCCACAACTACTGGAATCTTTCTGCAGCGAATGTAGAATTGTATAAGATTTCCAGCTCATATTTGTTACTTTTCTAAAATTTAAATTACTGTATTCATTAGGTAATCAAATATATTTTTGTTAAACAATTTTTTTACATTCCTATATATTTTATATAAGTATACCTTAAATTGCTTTATTTACCCTGAGGTGCATGATTTTTTAACCTATTAAAAATGGCCACTTTATAAAATCTGGGAAATACCATCGATATGACTTGCAAAGTACATATTAATTGATTAGAATCAATTCATTAGAACCAAAACATATGATCAAAAGTTATCTAACCTCAATTTGATGTAATTAGTTAAAATTTTAAAAGTTAAAATTAATTTTTTATTATAATTATATTCGATATTTACATACCTCCAGTTCATCTCATAGGTTAAATTTCTATGCTTTAAGCCTGTTGGGTTTACAAAACTTATCATTTTTGTAGGTATGTGGGCTACCATAAGGGTCCAATGCGCACCTGCGTTTACTGCAGCAACCGTGAAAAAGGAAGTTAGAATACTTTCTTTGACCTGTAATATTAATAAATATGATATATGTAAATGAATCGAAATAATTTTTTTATACATGTACCACATCATAACAGCAACAAATTATATTTTGCAAACTAATAAGTGCGGGTAATTATAACTTCAATTAAAGGTAATAATGTGTATTTAGTATGTATCACGAAGATACCCTGCATTTTGTTTCACATATCTCAAACTTTTACTTCCCGAGTCTCTGTCCTCTCCTACAATTTGGCCTTTGCTTAACATTTCAGTCGCCGCACATGTCTCCAGCAATAAATCATCTGTTTCCAAGTAAAGGCTCATATGTGCTCTGACAACCTACAAGGAAATATCCTTACATGTACACATGATTTAAAGAGTATTTACATACCTCATTTTTACTTGTATACATATATGCACCTACATACATACTTCTATTCTTTGACCACAATGATTGTTAAGATATAAAAGAATATATAATAAATGTACATATACTATATGAAAAATTCAATTACATGTGACATCCAGCCAATTATCAAAATTTAAGCTCTCAAAGCTCGAAAAGGGTATGGGGATACCATTGACAACATATTGAACGTAGTTTTCATATGAAGACTTTCTAAAAATATTAATGAAAACAGAAATATTACATTTTTTAGGTACTTGTGTGTGTTATAATTTGAAATTAAAAGTAATATAATAAAATCTTCATTTTGTATAGTAAGATGTAAGTATATAGTTGTTTTGTACTTATTTCATTGTTATCTGTGAGTAGAGAAATAATATACTAATAAATGATTATATGATCCGATAGGCTAATAATATTTACATATAAAAAAGTAATAAAGTCAATTACCAGAAGTCCATTTTTAGAATAGTGCCACGCGCACATGAAACATTATTGTTATTTATACAATTTTGATAGTACTGATCCACATGTATATTAAAATAAGAATCATAAGTATACTATAGGTACTTCTTCAAAACATATTTACATTATACATTTATGTAAATTTAACCGATATAATAATAACTTTTAATATGTATGTTTAAGATAAATAAATAAAACAAAACACGTTAATCAAACATGAAAAACATATAAAGCTAAATAAATAATTATAACCTTTGTGTTGCTGAAACAAAAATGTATGTCGAAATTATTATAAAATGAAATACTAACCATACCATCGTAACTAAAAATTATTTTTAAATTTTTCATAATTACTTACATCTATTTCTCTTGGTAGACGGAACTTGACTAGAAGAACCGGGTTTCCTTTCTAAAAAATAATATCATATAATACCATAATAATATATATAATAATAATAATAATAATATATTTAATATAATATATGAGTATATTAAGTTTACATAATAGTTTAGATATATTTAATTCAATTGAATGAAAATCAAACAAAGAATATTTGAGCTGTTCATTTTATTTGGTTGTTCAGTGTATTATAAATTTAGTTGTAAATGAAAACATTAAAAGTAGCTCTAAATCCAATTTAATAATACTTTAGTTTAACTAATTAATAAATCTTTATGTTCATATGTACGTAGTTTATAAACTTACTAAATTCGGGTATTTTAGTGGATTGATGATCAGGTATTTTAGTGGATTGATGATCAGGTATTTCAGTGGATTGATGATCAGGTATTTCAGTGGACTGATGATCAGGTATTTCAGTAGACTGATGATCAGGTATTTCAGTGGACTGATGATCAGGTATTTCAGTGGACTGATGATCTACAACATTGTTTAGTCAGAGTATGTAAATAAATATAAATAAATTATAATTAATAATTCATTCAAAATTAATTTAAATGTAACAGTATTACTTTTCCTAAAGCGCTTTTCCTCAGGTTCTTTTTCTTGTTGCCTTTTTCTCTTTGAGAAATTGCGTGTAACCTAAGCAAAATATAAAAGTATAACATTTTATAATTTTTTTAAAGTATAACCGCGTAGTACATAATTATAAGCATATCAAAATATTACTACTTATAAGAAGTAATACATATAAATATTCTTATATCTACATCAGTTAGTTGACATTTTTAGTGTGGATAAACAATTGCCTATTCCTCGAGTATAACTTTTAATACTTTTTTCTTTAAAAAATTCTAACCTTTTTATAGACTTCCAAAGGTATATTGGATGCTGTACATTCAGGGCATTTAGGGTAATAGTTATCGTCCATAGGTAAGCCTGTACTATTCCCACAAGTAAAGCAAGTGTCCGAATTAGGGTAAAATCTGTAGAACTTATCAAATAAAGCTATCAGAAACTGAGTAATTAAATGATGGGATCATTCCATAAAAACATGCAGCATAGAAGCCAAAATAAACATAAAAATATTCAATTAAATCAGTCAGATCATTATATAAAAACAAGCAGCTAGATTCTTTCCCACTTGAAACAATTCATGGCATACATGTCAAAATAAAGCTAAGAAACAGTGTAATTAAAGGAGTGGGTGGCTAAATACTTTCCCACATGAAAAAACTAGCGGCATAGGTGCCAAAATAAACATAAGAAAAATTATCAATTGAACGAGTGGAGTTAATATATAAAAACAGGTGGCTAGATCCTTTCCCACTTGAAAATACACTTGGCCTAGGTACCAAAATATAGCTAAGAAACAGAATAAACAAATGAAGGGGTCTCTGAATAAAAACAAATGGCTAGATACTTTCCCACTTAAAAAAACGGACTCCCGTGTTTTATTTATCTTTTTGTTAGCTTTATTTTGGTACTTATGCCACATGTTATTTTCAAATGGCAAAGAATGTCAAGAATTTCTTTCAGTTTCATCAGCTAAAAAAGGACTTATTCCTAGCCCTAAAGCATTTAGGGTTAGTTGATAAATAAAATGACTCCACTATTGCTTCTAGGCCACACTTCATGAGAGAGGCAATAATATTCTAGATAAAAATATAACATTACTAATTGTTTAAGTATATTTAACTCAATGTAATATTTTTAGCCAAAAATGTTGCTGGATGTGGAATTTGAATACATGCAGATATTACCATCCTGTGGATTTTAAGTCCACTGACTTAACTGCTTGGCCAACCTAGTTTGTATTACCTTGTGAAGAAAATTGTGCTATTATTTTAGTGATGTTTTAATAATAATGCATAATTGCCATGTCTTTGAACAGATGGTCTAATATACTCTCACTCATGTATAATGAACCAAATAAAGAAGTTGTCCTGTTCCATGGTAATGTCTCTATTACAAATCTTTATATTTTATATCACTTGATGGACTATTTCAACATGCAGTTATTGTAGAATAAATCTTACGTTCTGTCTCAATTTTTTTTTTAATAGATCTATATTCATTACCAGATTCTACCAACCTTCAAGAACTGCATTGATGCACTGATCAGACTTGTTTTTTTAAGGAGGGGTCAATGGTAGTAAATAATGGTCTAAAGGTCAATGTACTGCCAAATCAACCCTTCCTATACTACTGTTAGTTTCTCATCTGAAAACCTTTAAACACCTTGTAGCTTGAAATAACATACAACCACACAAATGAGTCTATATTTATGAAACCGTAAGACCCTGTATGATATAATTGAAAACAATTGAAGGCATATGAAGAACTTTGTTGTATTGTACATATTTTATGTTATATATATTAAAAGCTTTAAATTGTAACATGTTTTTTCATTGAAGTTAATTTCCTGTATTCACAAAGCGGTATTACCTGAAAAAGTTGGATAACCTACTTTTCAGTGTAATTGTAGATATTATCCTGCATTTTGTTAGATGAAACTGAATTTCTATTCACAAATGAATTTTCAGTAACACCAAGATAGGTGTTACCTAAAAATTTTGGACGTGCTACCTACCACCTCCATTGGAGTGGGTAACAGATTGTCATTGAGGAGGGTTGAATATCACTGTGAGGATGTCACACAAGTTGTTGATTTTATCTAACATTATTGAAACGTTTTCACTAACTACAAGTTGATCCTGGAGATGATTTGTTTGTAGTTCAGAACTGACTGCCTTCATTTACATGTTGATGGGATTTAATGATTGGGCATAACAGCGGTCTCCTCTTCTACTTCATCCACATTATATCCATCATATATGACTCTTTCGCCTGCTACTAAATTGACGTATCCTATACCCTTGATGGCAGGAGTATCGCCCTCTGGGCCACCACCTTAAATAACAATAAAATATTTGAAGATAAAGGGAATGAAGAATTGTACACTAGGATAATTGTTGCACAATTTATTGTCCACCTGTATTTTTCTTTCATGATTTTCTTTCCTCAAAGTTTTGTTCATAGTTGACTTTATTGTTGTACCATTTTCATTGCAACTGCACAACTGATCTGTTGGTTGCCATCCTGGCATTGAACATCCTTATCATTTCTTGCCACCCCTCCTGTTGAGAATATTCTGCATTGGGTTACATCGAATTCGGATTTATTTTACTTGAGTTCGCACAACACAGCTCAACCAAACACTTTGTTTCACCACTTGTAAATGCTTGTGCCTTTTCCGTATTGCAATTAAATTATGCATACACATGTTACCAAAATCCAACAGATTTATATTAAAAAATATATAAAAGTCTATGCCAAAACCACAACAAAGACAACAGAAATTTTGATTGGCTGCTCACTTTTGTTGACTGTGGGCGAAACTATTTTTTATCCCATTATTCAATAGGCCCTAGTAGGCAGTACATGCTGGGTATTACCTATTCGCTATAACCTGACTTCCATTATGAATAACATCTGATTGGCTATAACCTATTTAGTAACAGATAGGAAGATAATACCTAGTTTAGGTAATACTTGGTTTGTGAATATGGTCACTGGAGTCAACACTGATGTAGTGTGACAGGGGTGAATGGTAACATGAAATTGAAGTGGAAGATAATAGTGAGCAATAAATATCTGGTGAATGCATACATACAATATTTTTATCACATATATGTTAAACATGATTTATTTACATTTTTGGACAGAACTCCTCATTAAATTATGCCTCTTGAAATAAACTAGTACATAGTGTATATCAACAGTTTAATATTACATTCTGGACAACTTACTTCAATTAAAAGTATTACTTCCAAAATTATACAAATATGTTCAATATATAACTTTTGATGAATGAAAATTGATTTAATTATGTATTTAATTAATATCTCCTCCAAATTTATCTAAGGAACACAGAAGGTTAATCAAAATAAGATATTTATTAAAAGATACTAAAATGATTAATAAATAAAAAATTTTCAACATTCAATTATCATGCAGATTGCAAATATAAATATTTTAAATATTAGCAATCTTATGTACGCTATTTTGTAAATATAGAATTTGAGTTTTTTTAACATTTAAACTCAGACATTTAAAAAAAATTATTCTCCTTTTTTAGTATGGTTGCAAAAATTGTGGATTTTCAATGTGTGGAAAATGTTTGGTTAATAAAGCACCAGTTCCAAAATGTGACAATAAGGTCTTCAAAGTTTGCTTTAAATGTTACAATACACTAACAAAGTAAGTAATTAAAGTAATTTAAATTGTTTTCTAAATTTTATTTTAAATTTATACTTTTTTTTTCCAGTCCAAATCAAAAATCCATAGCAAGACAGTATTCACCACCAGCGAATTTCAAAAAGTCAGCTTATACTAAATTTAACTTTTCCTTTAAAATGTGTTGTGTCTTGTGCTGGTTAGACATTGCAATAATGTTTCTGGTTTATTTTTTAGACGTCTTGCCGCTGCAGAGGCAAAGGAAGCAGCTGGTAGGAATCCAAAACCTCCTAAACCTGGTGGAAATATGGACATTGAGAACAGACTTCAAAATCTACGTGGTCCACAGGGTAAGCTAACAAATGTATTTTTTATATGACGTTTAAATATTATAAATAACAAATGTATTGTAGGGGGCAGGAAGGGATAATTGGTACCCGTGTCATCTTATATGTGTCACAAAAAATTGAAATTGTTGAAGTCTTCAGATTACTACTTTTAAATTTAAACAAAAGGGGGAAACAATTGGAAAACCTAACCCACCGCCAGCAACCTCATGGATGGCTTCACCACAAGCGCCCACTTTTGATTTATTTCTTTTGTGGTAGTAGTCCTGTTTGGTGAATTTTTTAAAAATATTTTAATTAATTTCATGCTGCCGACATATATACCAGTATTAATTTCGTATAGATTTTATTACTATTATAAATTGGTGCATGTTAGACGAGTTTGCTCTATATATTATATGTATTGGAGCTCATTGATCAATGTTTTTCGTAGATTATCGATCAGTGATATGTAGATTATCGATCAGTGATACCTAGATTATCGATCAGTGATACCTAGATTATCGATCCATGATATCTAGATTATAGATCCGTGATATCTAGATTATCGATGCGTGTTATCTAGACTATCGATCACTGATACGTGGATTATCGATCTGTGATACATATATTATCGATCCGCGATATCTAGATTATCGATCTGTGATACATAGATTATCGATCCGCGATATCTAGATTATCGATCTGTGATACCTAGATTATCGATCTGTGATACCTAGATTATCGATCTGTGATACCTAGATTATCGATCAGTGATACCTAGATTATCGATCAGTGATTCGTAGATTATTATCGAATAGTGCACAGTGAACCAGGCGTTGGAGAAAAGTTTAAATATAAAATATTTATTATTTTACATATATGTCTGAGTGTATTTTGTTAATCTGTGCGTATTTTAAGTTATATAGTGAAAAAGGTTTGGGTTTACCATAATATGTACGTCTAAAGTTATGATTATTTGAAAATAAAGGTTTTGTCATTCAAAACATATTGTACATAGTACTACCTAAGTATACTACACAATGATTATATAATAATTAAACTCCAAAATGACCGTTATTTCAATGTGTCTTTTTGTTAGTTGTTCATACATATATGTAAGTTAAAAAACAATATTGATGATTCATAATAATATTATGTACTTAGTATAAAAATCTGTATTTATTGATTTTCCATAAACTTTTTCAAAATGTGCTTTTGGTGTGCAGAACATATTGCACAACGATTACACTTCATGTTACACCGTTGCAATGCAAATATGGTTCCCTATGGCAACCAATCAAACAAGTACAGATCTAGTAGTAGCAGATATATATTTTATTTAAATTAGTCAAGCATTTTCGGAGTTGTTAAGATGTTGCTATACCATGATATATATAGGGTTCCCATGGCAACCAATATCAAATTTTATTTGTTCAATAAATTCACAAGTATCGAATTTGTGGGATGGATATAAGTTTTATTAAATCGGTCAAGTAGTTTCTGAGATGTAGCTTTTGTCCACATAATCGTGGATCTGATCCACTAGTGACCACTTGTTAACACTTAACTTTTTGAATGCCAGGAGCTCTGTCAATTGGTAATATGGAGAACTTTCTATCTGTTATGGCGGGTTCGTATTACACTTTAGGAATAAAAATAATGAACACATGTCTGTGCATCCATGTATACATCGTTTCCAGCCATTTATATGCAGATTGTTTTTCGCGTATGTTCATGACAAATGTCCGTTCAGTTAAACAGTTGTAGAAATGTACGAAAATCATTGTTATCAATGTGTTGTCTTGATACATATTTTAGAAGTTGCCCCACCGGTGGATGAAATAGAGAAAAGGTTGCGAGATCTAAAAGGAATTCCTCAAACATCACATAATACTTCGGCAAATGTGGCATCTCAGGTATTTTTTCAAATCATATGTGTTGCTTCTAATTTCTTTTTTTTGTACTGATTATTTGTTTATTTAAAAACTTATACCATTATAAGGAAGCACTGCCAGCTTTCTATTTGGCAAGATAGATGGAAGTATTTTTACGCTTGATGGACTTTACCAACTTAGTTTAGTAAAGTTACTACCTGCTACACTCATCATAAAAATCATTCACAGCTATGTGGGTGTCATCATTAAAGTTCCTACCCTTCTATTTACCTTAGCAACCATTCTCAGCTATGTGTTTGACATCATTAGTTCCTACCCTTCTATTTACCTTAGCAACCATTCTCAGCTATGTGGATGACATCATTAGTTCCTGCCCTGTATTCACCTTAGCAACCATTCTCAGCTATTTGGATGACATCATTAGTTCCTACCCTTCTATTTACCTTAGCAACCATTTTCAGCTATGTGTTTGACATCATTAGTTCCTACCCTGTATACACCTTAGCAACCATTCTCAGCTATGTGGATGACATCATTAGTTCCTACCCTGTATTCACCTTAGCAACCATTTTCAGTTATGTGGATGACATCATTAGTTCCTAACCTGTATTCACCTTAGCAACCATTTTCAGCTATGTGTTTGACATCATTAGTTCCTACCCTGTATTCACCTTAGCAACCATTTTAGCTATGTGTTTGACATCATTAGTTCCTACCCTGTATTCACCTTAGCAACCATTCTCAGCTATGTGGATGACATCATTAGTTCCTACCCTGCATTCACCTTAGCAACCATTATCAGCTATGGGGATGAGATCATTAGTTCCTACCCTGTATTCACCTTAGAAACCATTCTCAGCTATGTGGATGACATCATTAGTTCCTACCCTTGTATTCACCTTAGCAACCATTCCCAACACCGAAGTGGCAGCCAGAGACCACTCAGGTCCACAACCTCCTCGACTCGGCATGGGAGCGACACCAACTCGACCAAGGTTTTCGTCCAAGCGGTGGTCCTAACCCCTTCGTGACCCCCTCTGGAGCAGTGACAGAAGCCCTGGACACCTCCAAAGGTGGTACTGCTGGTAATATTCAGAAGAACTGCAGCGATGTCGAGGCATTGATGCGAGCCGCGGCGGAGGAGGCAAGGCTTGAAGCCGAGAAGGGGGTGGCCGATCTGAGGGCCGACGATGAGATCCGGTCTCGACTGGATGCTGTTCGAAACCGGCCGAGGAAGGGGGGCTAAGCAGGAGGGACTGATGTTGATGCCGCTCTGTCAGAGGACAGTGAAGATGATGAGGCAAAGGAGGCCAATATTATCAAGAAGGTGAATCAGTCTAGCCTATATATTTATAAATACCCATTTTTTCGTTTTCTGCGATTTCCAATTAAGTTGTTGAGATGCGTAAAGAAATTGTAATTTCCACGTTTGTTATTATTGGCCATATTTGCTAGTTTCGATTTCATGGACTCAGTAATCGATATTGTAATTTCCTAAAAGCCTTAGTTTAAGAATGTATTCTACCCGAATCGTTAACAGAGTTCGTAGACGGTCCGTATACCGTTCCCTACAGGGAACACCTTTTTTTAAATATTGGCAATCTGTTGTTTATTCTCTATTTATAATAATTAAACAAATGAAAAACTTTTATAAACTTTGAATTAAAAATATATTTGACATCAACTTTGAACAAAAGATTAATAAATCAAACTAATTTAATATATTCGTAGTTAAGTAGAAAACAGAACAGCTTTCTAATTGTTAATTGGTTCTAAGTAAGTTTAGTTAACGAGGTAGGCAACTTTTCAATTCTACTTAATCTTTATTTTGTTTGAAATAGTTGGGTGTTTATCCTGTATTATATATTTATTTATTATAATATTATTTTTCTACTTTTCGTGTTGCTCGTAAGTAGTGTGCAACAAAGATAATAATTAATTAGTTTTTAAATTAAATGAATTTGGCATTGGATAATGTGGTTTCATAACACAGTTTCATAGAGTTTCAAAAAGACCATTAAATTATAATTTAGTGTTATCAATGATACAAGTACGTATTGAATGAAAGAATGTGTTATTGAGAGGTTTTCAACTGTTAGAATGCTGATGAACGATTGCATAAAACCATCAGCTCCTGGCGGAGAACGCGCTGGACGACCGGTTTGCTGCTGCCTGTTCCGCCCCTCTGGACTCGGGGGTCACAACAGGACGGGGACAGGTCTTGAGGAAGTCCCCCACTGATGGTGCGGGGTCGACGGGGGAGGAGGACGAAATGATCTGGTGCTGCATCTGTAATGAGGACGCTGTACTGCGCTGTTCCGGCTGCGATGACGATCTCTACTGTCGCCGGTGTTACAAGTAGGTCACCGTCTCTCTCTCTCTCTTTCTCTCTCTCTCTCTCTTTCTCTCTCTCTCTCTCTCTGTGTTTGTTCGTATAGTTAACTATTTATAATTTACTTCATCTTATTTCAAATTCAAATAAATTTAGTTATTCCTTTATATCAATTCGTAAACTTATTTAATGTGTATTGCGGAGTCTACGATCTGTTCATTGCTCATATTATTGACCCATTCCAGAGAAGGCCACTCTCGAAAAGATTACAAACATCACAAGGCACTTCCTATCAAGAAATGATGTGTTCATATTCGCAGACTACGTATTAATTAGTATCACTATTTATGTTAATTCATGACTAATAACAAATAATATTGCTATGCAAGTAACACTACTATCTAACATACTAGTAGTATACTATTATATAATGTATAATATATATTTCCACAATAATTACTTGGAAACTATGAAAGTAATTATTTTTACTTGCCTATAGATATTTTATAAATTGAACGGTTGAATGATAACATTAATATTATGTATACCAACATATAGACATGTATAGTAGGATATATTTGTAGTTTCATTTTATTGAAACATATTCGTTAATTTTTGTAATGCGTTCTTGATTCAAATACTTTGCTTTTGCTCTACATGTGCCTTTCTAAATGTGAATCTTAGTTGTGATAAAGATTCGATATAATTTGCATACTGTACCTATAATTATCATTTAATGCTATCATTGATTCAATTATTTATTCAGGGCCACTTACTGTACTCTTAAATACAGATATATTTTTTTAAAATAATTTTATTAAAATATATTGGTTCAATCAAAGTTATATTTTTACTGAAACAGTTTTATTTGTCATTTACATAATCTATGTGTTAAGAAACAGGCTAAATTGCTTTAGTTGAATATTCTATTATATGTACTTATAATTAAACGCTATAGTTTACTTAATTGAATAATTTGAAGTCACGAAATTATTGCGTTACTGATTTTTCCAAAAATGTTGGGCATTTTTAGAGATACTCTTTAGTTGCAGTTTTCATATTACACAATTTAAGTCCTGTCAGTCCGCTGTAAAATACGGCATATAGTGCCGATATCTGCCCGGTGACGCATTTTACAATGTCTGGTTGACTTGACAATTGGTTTTATGTCCAAGCGTTAGAACTTATGTAAAGCTTTCTAAATGTGAATCTTAGTTGTGATAAAGATTGAATATACTTTCCATACTTGATCAATTTATTTAATCATTGAATCAATTATTTATTCAGAACCACTCACTGTGTACTACACTTTAATACAGATACATTTTTATAAAGAATTTTATTACTTACATATTGGATTCAATCGAAATTATCTTTAAAAGATTTATCTGGTTTTAGTGTAAAAGTAGACTTATTGTATACTTCTTAGATTTATAATAAAAAAATAACAGGGTCTGTAGACCTTTATTACGATTGGTATTGTAAATTTCAAACATGCGATCAGATATATATATAACGATTTCAACCGGAAACCGAGAACTTTGGGAAACTAACTTTATTATTATTGTTTTTTTGTTTTTTTTAATTATAATTACATTTTATAAATCTAAGTAAATAGTAAAAAAATAATTCAAGTATAAATATAAATTTATTATAAAAAAGCATGTGTCAATATATATTACATAATAATAATCAGTACATATGAAAGCATATTTGAAATGTGAAGTGTTGACCTTCATTGGTTATATTATCATTGACATCGTTAGCGTTTTCATCATCACCGATAAGGGGTATGTGGGTTGAGGTTACATCGCCCCAGCAATATGGTTTCTTCATTGCATCCTGTCGTTTCAGT
>JAUZND010092218.1:0-36053 GCA_034780555.1 Coelogynopora nodosa | reverse complement strand
ACGATATTGTTACCAGATGGTATGGAAGTGCTCACGACTCTCGTATTTTAAGTAATTCTTTATTACTTGACAAACTCAAAGCTTTACGTCAAGGATCATGACTTCTAGGAGATTCAGGATATTCATGCTCATATTATCTGTTGACTCCATTTTTAAACACCACTTCTCAAGGTTAGCAACGTTACAATCAAGCTCACAAAACACAAGGAATCTAATTGAACGCGGCATCGGAACATGGAAGCGACGATTTCCGGCCATTAAATATGGTTTACGAGTTAGACTCGAAAAGTGTCCTCCTATTATTGTTGCGACTGCCATTCTGCATAACATTGCCATCCAACGACGGGAACTAGACATTGAACATCCTGATGACTTCCAAGTACCTGACGATTTTATTGCTCCACCTGGAAATCCCCGCGGAAATGCAGTTCGGCAATTTATACAGCAATTCTTCTCATAATTATTGTGTCATAGCTGTATCATATTATATGGATTATTCAGTTTTGGTGCTTCAGACTACAAATACAGACGTCATATACTTGAAATAAAAAATACGAAATGCCCTTTTTAAAAAATATTCTTGATAATGTTCTCACATGTTATATATAAATATCAAAAAACAATAAACGACATATTGTATCATTAAATTCCACTAATTTTATATAAAACTGATATAACTGGACAACATTTTTTCATATTATTTACGTTGTATAATAAACATCCAATTGCTTTATTAGTTTTATTACTATATATTAATTTAATAGTTGTGGCTGTTATAAGAATAAAAAATAAGTAATATTATTGTTATTACTAAAAATTATATTTGTCCTATATGAAGAAGTATTTTAGTTACTAAAGAATATATTTTATATAAGATACGTAAAAGAAATTAAAATATTAAAAAGTTGTATTAAATAGTACATATATTGTAAGAGTTTTGAACATATTATACAACAAATATACCATAAGACAACAGTGATAGCTATAATACAATATTTTTTGACTTTACGAAATATAATTAAAGTAATGCAAGTACAAAAATAGCACCTATAAATATACGATTAGCATAGCTGATATGTAAAATGCAATTAATATTTTTTTAGTTTAGCGAGATAAATTTGCTCCTTTAACTTAAGATTTATCATTTTTTGATCATGTTCAAGCTTTGCTAAATCAAACAAAGCATGATGAAATGTGCTCATTGAACAGGGGGCGAATCTGAAGGACAGTTTGAGGATGAATTGTAGCAGATGGTCTTGATACATATGAGCATGCAGGTTCTTCCAACACTGTTGATTAAGGCCGACTAACTGGAGTATTCATCAACGATTCACCAAAATCCTTATTATCATTACTATTGGTATTTAATTCTTCTAGCATACTTCTAAATGGTCTAACAGGTAAAGGGCATGCATCGGAGTCAAAATTAGAAACTAAACTGGGTGTCATCTGTTCCTGCATGGCAAAATCTCTCGAATTATTTCACTATGAGGAGAAAGAGTAGTGAAGTTGATACCTCCTCCAGTTCGCCTAACCTTTTTTTTCTGCACAGCATTCTTCTTTTTGGTCTATTGTTTTAGGCTCTTCCATAGATTTTTGATCGCTACTAAATCCTGATTAGTTTCAGCATGAGCATTTAATTCCATTACTATTAGAACCAAATTCCACATCTGAGCTTTTTTTCTAAGGAAAGAACCATCAGTCCATTTGTCTTTAATTGTTTCAATTCTATCTTCTGTTAGAATTTCTATTAACAAATTAATTTCTCCACTAGAAAAATGTGTACAACGTCTCCAAGACATCTTTAAAATATATTATATAAATTGAAAGGTCAGTAACTATACAGACCATAATATAAACTGAAATGAATTTTTGAATGTCTGCATATAGTATCAATTTTATTTCATGTGTGACTATATTTTCAGATTAACATCTCATTTTATTTTTCTCGCAATGTTTATATGTTAAAATATTGATTTAGTTATTCAGCATAGCTGTATTAATTTTTATTGGTTGGAGTCAATTTGCACCTTGCTTTATTCTGAGTTTAACTATTCCAAGAATTAAGTTCAATGGTGCATTCAAAATTTATTCCTGGAATAGCTAACCCAGGATTAACATTATTCCTAGTTTATTTAATTTGTGGTTGGTGCTTATGGCTGTTAAGTGTTAGTCTTTAGAGTCTAGGATTAGACATAGAAAAAGTAAGATAATGACATGTAATTATATACAATATTATAAGTATATATAGTTACTAGTTAGTCATAATTAAATTTAAAAAATATAAACTCAAATTGTCATTAAATATTAATGAGTTATTATGAGTTAGATTAGGACTAGGTCATACAAAATAGTTCTGAGGACATTATAGACATGTCATATTATAGTTATACTTATAATACTAATAGTAGAAAATATCCATATTTATAAAAAAATTCAAAGACAATCCTATATATTAACTAGAAAATATTTATCTTATACCATCCTAAATGTGGTATTTGCTAATAATGAATAAATTTTAAGTTAATATTATGTGAGGTAATACGCAAGAAACTGAAATAAACCATTACCAAAAGTTGTTTAGGTTTTTTATAGTATAAAAATGTAAGGGGTAATAACCAAAATATGATTGCGTAATTGAAGCTGTTCTTATTATAGAACAATGTTCTGTGATTCAAAACCACTAACTAAATACATTTATAATAATCATTATATAAACTACATAAGTTATCTAATTATAAGAAATATTATACAAAATTTAAATGATGAAATACACTTTTTTTGGTCCCTTTTTCAAGGCAAAGTCACATTAAGAAAATTTTAATTTTATTTATTTATTAAAATAATATAATTACATGAATAAAAGAAACACTGAATAATTTATAATTATTGAATTTCTTAATTTGTTAAATATCATTTATCATTTATCAAATTTTTTTTAATCAAATTTATTATTAATTTTTTTATCAAATTTATCATTTATCAAATATTATTTATTATATACAAAATCACCATAATATGTAGAATTAACATCTGTAAGTTCCTATTTTGATCACTTCTGTACGTGTAATTCTCTTTGTTTAAATAGTTTAGTGCTATGAAGATGGGTGATATTTGGTGTGTTTTTCAAACGAATACACTATGGACCAAAGAATATAGAATCTATATAAAATATTACAAAAAAAGAATATTACATTCTATATTCTTTGCTATGGACCGTTTGTACATTTAATACATAATATTATCATTGTATCTAATGAAGTGTTCTTATAACTAATTTAAGTTGCGCATATTATTATGTAACTAGCTTTACAGTACAATTCTCACGATTAGTAAACCAATTTATAATTTAAGACGAATGTCATTAAAATTGTTTGTTTAATATGATTTAAATAAGTACGTAATAATCAATTGCATTTTAATAAAAAAAAAATCGTTTTTTAATTAAATGCATAGCAAAAATAAATGTCTATATTATACGCGGCCAGTAGGTTATATATACATTATTTAATGTCGATTATAATTATACGTTTATTTTATAGCTCTGCAAAACGGATATTAATTTCATAATACGGATTTATTTATGTTCAAAATAATATTTAATATTTATATCTATAAATTGAATTAATTAATATTATAAATTTATCAATATATACAAGCAGAAAAAGTTAATTTCGCAAACAACTTTTGGTATGAGAAGGCAAATAATTTTTATATTTTTATAATTAATATTTTATAATCATATTATATTTTCCGCTATGTAATCTGTTTAACGCCGTCTTCCTAAATAAATAATTTAGCTTCCATGTATGTAAAATGATGATTACTTTCAACATATTCGAAATTGAACAGACTATAGGTATCTAACAATAATATAATAAAAACGACAAGTGCATATTTTGTACAAATTTAAAAATTAGAAAATCTGACAAAAAGTTAATTGAATGTATGCAGTAACTTGTATTATAAGATAGTACTCCACATACACATCAAGATTTCTGCGTCATTCATGACATATTATTTATATTATTGACTATCCAGTATAACAATTAATTCTATAATTAGTTATTTTACCTAGATTCCCAGTTTTGCACTTTAATTAATATATATTTACTCACTCATTTATTTACTGTTACAGTGTTCATTTCCAGCAAATCATATGGCCAGCGCAGCCGGGGAAGGTAGAAGGGCATTGTGCCCCCCCCCCCCCCAATAATTTATAACTGTTATTTTTGTAATTGTTACATCTGCTCATTCTGTGTGTCACAAATAAGAGAGATGGTGTAAGGGGTTCAGTGGCAGCAAACTTCAACTTAGTAAAAATAAACCGGAACTATAATGATATATATATATATATATATATATATATAACAACTATATGATAGTGGTCACTGTCGAACTGTATAATGATACGGAGATGAGGACAAGAATTATTGGTGTGAAATGGAAACAGTTTAATATTTCTTAGGTTTCCAACTTGCGGTTGTTCTATTATTGAACTGCCAAATCTCAGCAATTTTTTTCACACACAATGACACTATCTGGCTCTGAAGGACAAGAGATAATTAAAATGACACTTACAGTTCTTATGGAATGAGAACAGATGTATCACTCGATTTAATTTGGCAGAGGGTTACAAAAGAGTCAGACAATAATAATATAATAAACTCACCTACCTTTAATTTCCTCGGCCACGAAAAAGAACTGCAAAATTTGAAACTGGTAACGCAGCCCCTGAGTTTCAAGAACGATAAAAGAAGTGTATAGACATCATTACTTTGAAACGTTTGAACTAATTAATTATACTTGCGTCAAAGAACAATTTGATCTACACAAAAGGACTATGCATAATTAATGTCAGTGTTAACAAATTCTTAACTCATGGCAGCTAAGGGAATGTCAATTGATGGAACTGCGGAGCTGAAAACCGTTATTGATATATTTGGAAATGACTTATTTAAACATCAACAACTTGCCACCCAGCTAGCACACTCTCCTCTACTTTCAGTTCCGTAAAGGACCAGGAAAGACAACGTTTTACAATCAAGGATGTTATTACTTTAATTCAAACATTCACTGATGCCCAGTGTGCTTTATTATCAGATGTAATCAGACTGACTGAACAGTTAGTATTTATACCAGTAATTAACGCCACCAGTGAAAGGTCTTTTAGTACTATACAATCACAGTTTTGTTTAATTTTTGTCTCCTATATAGCTGCACCAGATGAGTATTGGTGAAATAGTTTGCTTTGCTTTTCATAGTCATTTATTTAGCTTACTATCGTAATTATGATAGTTCTGGATATCCGTTGCGAGAGAAACTATGATGTTGTTCCTAATTCTGAGTCATCTAGACGACAAAGGGTCAATACATCCTTACTTTTCTTGTTTTTAATAATTTAGAATGCGAATTATTGATTATCTGTTTCAAATTGTTTAATTTACTATGTCTTGATATATTTATTCTAACATCATAAAATAAAATTTTGTATTTAGTTGAATATAGTTTATACGTAAAAACTTTTAAACACCATATACCTTATAAATACCATTTATAACGTTTACAGAATGTATCGTTTCTTAAAATTAAAATATATTTATTTATTAATTTTTACAAAATATATATGGCCATTATTATAATAAAATGTTATTGTAAACGATCATTAATGATCATCGTGAACATCAAGCTATTGCATGTGTTCGTTAACTATTAAAAACGATTGTGTACCGATTTTTTGGCTAATATATGACCCTCTCAACCTCAGGCCACGACCGAAAAAATATAATGTACTTAATTATGTTTATGGAGTCATGGTATTTGATTTATATTTGGTATTTATGAGATACCCTATATAAATTAGACTAACGGGTATAAATTATATGTACTTTATTTCTTGAAAAATTATATTAATAAAAATTTTACTGTTAAATATAAAACATAATATGCCCCAGTACATATTATTTGACAAAATTATTTATATATTTTGTAACATTTCTAATAATTTAATCGTTTATTAATCATTACAATTTTATATTATACACCACCAAACCAAATTTTAACATTTTATGCAGTATATTTTATTTAAACAAATTTCGTTATTCAAATCAAACAAATAAGCGCATAGAAGACTATAATAAAATTAAGTTAAACCATTATTCCAAATTGTGACAATCTAGCGATGTCATCATTTACATTAAGTTCATGTATATAGAACATTTGTTTTTTAGCTAAAAAAATATACATGTGTGTCTTATTTAGACATTATTATGTGTTACATAAATAATAGCCTACGTTAGTTACAGCAGTGGTATAAAATATAATATGTGTATATGTTTATAAACTAAAATGTGAGCTACTGTACATCAAAAGTTGTATTATATATCAATTGACCGGGTGTTATACCAATTGACCATGTGTTATACCAATTGACTGTGTGTTATACCAATTGACCATGTGTTATACCAATTGACTGTGTGGTATACCAATTGACTGTGTTAAACCAATTGACCGTGTGTTATACCAATTAACCGTGTGTATACCAAATTTGTAAATAGGTGCGTTATACCAATTTTTATTTTTATTTATTTTTTATTTGTGCGCTACACCAGCGTGAAGTAATTGTGTTTTATAAAATTCCGCCTTCTGATTGGCTAAGCGATT
This sequence comes from Coelogynopora nodosa, assembly GCA_034780555.1. Taxonomy (NCBI): domain Eukaryota; kingdom Metazoa; phylum Platyhelminthes; order Proseriata; family Coelogynoporidae; genus Coelogynopora; species Coelogynopora nodosa. The sequence continues at coordinate 29,390 of JAUZND010092218.1, read as the reverse complement.
TATTTTTACAATTTTTGGCGGCTTTATTTTGATAATAAATTTATTCCAGTAGAGCTTTAATCATATAATAATTTTAAAAATTATTTTTTTGATTATCTTTAACATTAGCCTATATTTAATAAGTTATGTATCTAGCTTTAAATAGATATAACTTTTAGTAATATTGTCAAAAAAAGATTCTTGAATCAATACATATCTTTTGATGTGATTTTTGAGCTGATTTTAAAAATTGTTATTTTAAAAATGAAAATTATATTAAATAATTTTTAATTAAAAAATAATTTATATTTGCTACAAATTATTGTCATTGGAATAAATATACCTGTATTATAGGAAATGGTATAGCAAATTACAAAAAATAGCTTAAACTATAGGCTACATACCATTTATAATTATGACAGGTGCTGCAGTTACTATGTTGCTGCTTAATTTTCTGAGATAATATCTTTGTCATTATTTCAAAAAATTATATAATATTATATGATACTTTTTTTGTGTGTAGGTATATTATAAGTGTGTTCCCACAGTCAGTACAGTTATTGGTTTTATAACCAAGAAGTTCCCAATTAAGGCAGAAATTATATGTCCGACAAATTGTAGCCATAAGATTACTCGTTATATAAAAGTTAAAATATTATTATAATAAGCCGCTTAAAACTGTAAACAAACGGTTAGCCAAACAGAATTAAGGCTGTATAACACAACTTTACGCTGGTGTAGCACACAAATATGTGTGTATAATTGGTATAACGCACAAATTGACACATTTGGTATACACAAGGTTAATTGGTACATAACACACGGTCAATTGCAATAACACACGGTCAATTGGTATAACACACAGTCAATTAGTATACACATGGTCAATTGGTATAACACTCGGTCAATTGGTATAATAACACATGGTCAATTGGTATAATAACACATGGTCAATTGGTATAACATACGGTCAATTGGTATAACACACGGTCAATTCATTGGTATAATAACACACGGTTAATTGTTATAACAAGAAACTTTTGATGTAGCTTACTTTTTCGTTTATTGACATACACATTATATTTTATACCACTGATGTTAGTGACAAGATTTTTATACTAATTGGACGGCATATTTTTTAGGAGAATTATACAATTTATACAAAATTTTAATGATAGAAATGATACTATAGGTAACAATATTTAATGACAGCATGAAGTAATGTTGCTTTGTTGAATGTTCATTGTTGCTTTCTTTAGAAGTTCTAGGGCTATATAAATGATGTTAAGTTTATATTAAGACCATTTAAAAATATTTAATTTTAAAACATTCCAAAATTATCTCATGACCAAAGAGTCCAAACCCTCACCACATATAGGCCCTACTATACATTTTCAGCGAATATGTTATATTCAAGAAATAAAAAATTACATTTAGTGCAAAAGTTCCACTTATATTAATGATATCGATACGGAATTTTTTTGAAGACTGTTTTGATTTTTATAGTAAGTTTTTTGTAACATATTAAATTATGAACAATTTTAAGAGGCAGCGTTTAAGATATATATATAGTATTTGTATTAAACGAGTCTCGATCGCGTCTGTGTTTATAGTGGATAATAAATACTACTATATAAGTATAAGGCTACAGGCAAAATAATGGTTAACCTTTTTTAATGTACATATTTCACAAAGCGACGTAACGAAATTGAAATAAAAGCCATAGTCTTCGCGTTGTATGCGTTACATTTATATGCACATGCAATCGTAGCTGTTTAATTAATTAAAATATTGATTACATTATTATTCAATATTATATTGCTTTCAAAATATTAAAGTAGTATAATACTTTAATTGAAACTCTTTTATATATATAAAGGTGTGTTAGATTTATATATATATACATTATATCTGTCCAGCATTATAATTAAACCCTATGATTAGAAACGCTTGATATAGTAAAAGCGATTATAGAATATAAGGAAATGTAAGTAATGTACATGTAAGAAGTATATTTCCTACTCTATGGTCGCGATATTTGTTATCTTTTATTATTATTATTTTCATAGTTCATATCATACAGGGCCATTTCTGTCATTATCGTATGGCACTCTGAACAAAGACAGAAAAGTTGCTAAACGCTCGAAAGACAGGTACAGCTGCTGCTATATCTATGTAATATATAATATGAGATAAGTATTGACTAAACAACTATTAAATTTTTGTCATTGATTTTTTATTTAGTTGGAATAGAAAATATATTTTTTAATGTGTATATTCAGTAGCTACTAGTTTGAATGCCATTTTTAGAGGTATTTATAATATATCAAGTTTTTTGAGTTTATTTTTTGTTTGTTTTAAATGATGTCTCGAAAGATTTGAAACTATTGAAAATCAGCTGACTTTCTCCGAAAATGTCGACAGTTTGTTCTCAAGCATTATTTTTTTCGTGTCATTGATGATAAATTGCGAATAAATTCAATTTAAAATGGTACTATACATGAGAATTATCCAAAATTATTTTAAACATATAATAATATTGTAGTACTAGATAATAGTTTAGTATTGTTCATATTAACTGATATTATAATAATATATTGTTTACATGTTTAGTCATAATTGCGGAGAGGGTGCTATTGTATTGACCGTGTAAGCTTATTCAATCATTTCACCATTTATTTTACTTTCCAATTATTTAGTAGGGAATTGTTTTTAATAGTTTTATGAAAATTCATTTCCATGTCCATGGGATGGTTATTTCCGAAAATTACTATTTTTTTAATTTAATCATATATTTTGTAGCTCCAACTCACAAATATAACCATATCCATAGCAGTAAATCTTTCACCTCTGACAAAATAAGTAATTTTATTGATAAAATCAGGGTAATATCAGTAACCAGGGTCAAAGGCAGAGGGAGGTAATGTACATATTTTGTGAAATTACCAACTGAACAGCAACAAAACTGTCACCAATAGCAATAAGCCAAATTTTAAATGTATATTCATAAATATATATATATACACAAATTCGTAATAATATCACTCTATTTATTTCATATTGAACACATTACAGTTATTTTATTTTTTTAAATAAGTAATTAATAAAAAAGTTTAATATTTTACATAAATATTTATTATTAAACATATTACTAAAATTTTATTGTTAATCCTAAATCAGGTCTATACCTAGCAGTGGCATATCAAGGATTTTGTCAGGAGAGAATACAGAGTTTAAAGAAAGGGTACCAAACTACTGAAAAAGGCACTAAAAATGTTATATTTATGAAATGCTACCAATTGTATATTTTCTTTTGAAATCAAAACTACGTGTGAACAAGTATACTGAAAGAAATGACTTTAAACACATTTTCTAAAGAGTTTAAATATTGATGAAATTTGACATGAAAAGACTTGTTCAGAAGTATTTTGAAGTTGATTTATCAAGGTGATGCTATTTTATTTATAAATAGTTTTTTAGACAATAATTATGTTCTAGTGAGTACATATATTATTGATTCTGCTTCACAAGCTATCTATTTTTTTATTATAATGGTACCTTCCATATTAAGATGTGGGGGAGCACATACTCCCAACAATCTATAGTACAACCCCTGACAAAAGTAATACAGCCCCCTAAGTATTTCCCTTTTTTATACTTTAAATAAATATATTTAAACAAAATTACAATATATATATTTTTCAATAAGTTATATATAACATGATTACATATAAAAACAATATTATTTGAGAGAAAATAGTCATAAAATATAATAAACATATTCAAAATAGAATTATGAGTCAAAAAGTTAAAAAATGTCAATATTTAGTGTTTCTACCATTGGCATCAACAACAGCCTGCAGTCGACGAGGTCAGCCATAATGCTGACATAAATACCATCCCATTCCTCAATGACAGCAGCAGTCAATGCAGCCATTATGTGGATTTCTTGGTTCTCCAGATGATCCTTAATGTAGCCCCATAGGTTCTCAATGGGGTTCAGGTCAGGAGACTATGTGGGCCATGGAAGCATTGGGATGTTGTTTTCGTTGACCACCTCCAAAATGAACTGTAGGTCAGATATTGCCCTGACGAAATCTGGTACCTGGACCATGACAAATATAGCGACGTTGAGCACTTTGGATAAGGTGAATGGGAACTTCATCTGAGAAGAAATGCGTTCTCCATTGATCAATTCCCCACTGTAATCTCTCCTGGGCCCATTGAAGTTGTACTTGTCAATGATGAGCAGTTAAAAGAGGCTTACAAGCTGCTATCCTAGCATGGAGGCCCATTGAGACAAGTCTGCGAGCTACTGTTCGAACTGAGGCTTGGACTCCAATGTCATTTCTCCATCCTTGGCATAAGGTCCTGGCAACTAGGTGGGGCTGACCCATGGACAAGTGTTGTAATGCACAATCTTGATGTTCATTGGAAATGGGGGGACATCCAGAGCTTTGTAAGTCATCCAGGGTGTTGGTATCTTGAACTGTTTGGCAAAGTCATTGAACTGTAGAGTGGCAAACACCAAATGTCTCACAAAATTGATGCACAGAATGACCATTTTCGTGTAAAGTGATCAACTGGACTCTTTGGTCATGAGATAATTTTGGAATGTTTTAAAATTAATTATTTTTAAATGGTCTTAATATAAACTTAACATCATTTATATAGCCCTAGAACTTCTAAAGAAAGCAATTACTGGTTTTAAATGGATGTACAGCTATTGCCCTACACCCTCTTATTGCGTAATCATTATCTGGGGTTTTACCTGCAGCCATAGCCTGTACAATTTCCCTTTACAACATTGTGTAACACTTAGCTGAATCTTTTTTAATCAATGAGATAAGTTGACAATATGAAAATGAAATCAATGCAGATACTAGGCAGGCATGGAGACAGTTATTGCTAAAACATCTGGATAACAAAATAATGACATTTTATTACTGTTTGAGTTTTTCCATGTTATTCATTTCTTTTACAATATAATGTTTTTAATTTAACACAAAATTAATTATTTTTAAGCCAAAATGCTAGCACAACATATAAGTATTCATAAAAATAATGAATGTGTATAACAATTTATATTTATAAAAAGTTATAAGCATATAACTTTTAAAAACATGTATTTTATAGGGGGCCACATTACTTTTGTCAGGGGTTGTAGATATGCCAATGCCTAGTGGATATAATATATTTGAATTAACCCCCTAATATACTCTAGATCAGTTTTCTCCTTAATGAAACAATTTCAGTGAGTGTATAAAATAATGTGACATAGTATATTGTATTAAAACTTTAATATTATTATTTTTTATAATCATGATTTAAAGTAGTTCTCCTCTAGTGTAATTATTAAGTGTGTTTACATATAATAAAAAAATATATAAATATAACATAAATTAGAAACAACAACTAGACAGAACACTGTATATGCTATGTAATAGTATAGCAGTTAATCAAGGTACAGTAGATTGTGTCCATATTTAAAAAAATGCACCCTTCCTGGAAAAATGTTGAATATGAGAATATAGCAAATCTTTACTATACATTTAAATGATATTTAAGAAAAAGGCATACAGTTAATTTTAAAGAAATTTATGTATATTATATATAACTACTTACTTGGATATACTATTATATATTTCCCTTTAGTCCAAATAAATTTCTAAATATATTTAATTAATTATTAAAAAATAATTACATATTTAATCTGTATAAAATATTATATAAGCATCCATTATACTCTATATATTACTGTCATTCTAATATTAAAAATGAATATATATTTCTGCAAATATTAAGATTTTTTAATACAATATAGATTATATTTATCTGAACTACAAAGCACCTCCAATCACATTAGTAACATTATCCTTCAATACTATCAGATTTAAAAAATAATATTTCAAACATTCTATATTCTGTACAGTACTGTTATCTTTAAGCACAGACAGGTATAACTACCAGAATAGAAATAATAATATACAAGGGGTTTTTTAAAGGTTTTTTAATATCATACCTCACAGCTATAAAAATCTGTTTTTAATAATTATAGTCATAATAACCTTTTTATTAATTGTATATTCTACATTATTTTAATGAATCTATAAATTTTCTAGCTTATATATATCGCTGCTATAAGGTCTAAGTGGCCTAAGCACCCTTTTTTGAAAATTGTTTTTTTTTCTCATAATTATTATCAATATTATAGGGTCTAACGTGTGTCCAAGTTTTAGAGCACTATCTTTTTTCTATAAACAGTTACTATGTTGTAAGCGACAATTTCTGGTTGAACCCCTACCAGGACTATTTGTTGTAAGTGACAGTAGTTTTGTTGTATGTGACATTATGGATGAATATAATACAAAGTATATTTGTTGCAAGCCCTATTATTTTGGAATTAATATGACAATTGTATTTTTTAAAACTTAAAATAGAAATCTAAATGTTCAAAATTAAAGTAGTCTTTTGCTTATCCTGAACAAAATTGAAATGGCGCTTAGGCCACTTAGACCTTGTAGCAGCGATATGTTCAAAATTATTCCTATTAAAAAATGTTTTTATTAAAAGGATACAAACTTATAAGTAACCCTTTACATACTACACTTTTTAGGTCAATGTATGTTTCTTAGATATTATAAACTGCTTTTATTTTTAGGTTTAGAACATTACTATTATCTTTAAATTGGTTAATGTTTAGATATATGGCAATAATATTCCCAACTTCACATTTTCATTAAAATAATTTAAAAAAAAGTTATATTCTTTGCAACTAATGTATTGCAAATATATTTATAATTAAAAAAATTATAATTAACTGTTAGTTTCATTATTTTTTCAATTTACAATGTTTAGTTTTGTTATAAATTTTGTTAATATAATTAATAAATAAAGAAAAAAAAGATTTGTTTGAAAAAAATCTCTTATTATGAGAATAGAAAGGGTTAATATATATTTTTTAAATATATATATATTTAATTAATAAAAATCTAATAGATAGGAAATGTAAATGCCACTTGATTATAACCAATTAATTCCTCAAATGTTTTTGTACACAGTTTCTGTTTTTTTGTTGTTTAATTTATTAATTTTTTGTTTAAATAGTACATACATGGAGAAGTCAATACATTATAGATAAATCTTTTATAAAAGTGTGAAGAGTTGTTTCTTTACACATTCAGAAAATACACATGTATTAAAATATTGTAGGAATGTAAATTCCATTTACTGCATTGTTTTAACTTACGAAAAGGGAGCAATTATAGTTCAATCTTCATAAATTAATGTTAACTATATTTTCAGTGTATATGCCCTATTCATAGCTGACAATAAATGAAACTATGAACATTAGGGAAAGATGTGTATATGGTTGTACATGGTAAGATTATAAGTTCTTTTGGCTAGAGTTCAGCATATTGTTCACATATATGATTTAGACATGTTCAATATAAATATATATTTCACTGAAGTTGGTTTTATTATGTGTTATCAAACAGGAATAATTTTGTTGCTTAAAGTTTCTGGCTTATAGAGACATGGAGACAGTAATATATGCACATACAGATAAACCTATAAAATCAAGACACACATATGTGTATATAATCTATTTTTTAATTTTATTTATTTATCTATATGTGTATAGGCCTATGTTATGGCATTCTTCTGCCCTCATTGATTTCTCTAACATTGTTTCATTGTTTAAAAATATATTTACTTGTGAAAAATATGCTGCACTCTGACTGGCTGTACTACTAGTCTTACTATGTACAACCATATATACCCATCTTTCAATACTGTTTATGGTTTCTTTTATTGTCAGCCATTAATAGGGTAAATGTGCCGAAAATTTCGTAAATTTTTTTGTAGTTAATACAAGTACATATAAAATTTAGCCACCATAATTATCTGTAGGGTTACTACTAGATTCCAGATACTATCATTTGACTCACAACTTATGTAACTTCTTCATAACATTTTAGTTTTGACATTTGTTTCTTATCCTAATTTTATAGAATTTACGACTAAACTAATTAAAAGATGTTTGGTAAATTTTGAACTGAACAATATATGTATGTATAACCTTCACAGAGGGTTCCTTCAGGCTTTTCTTTTGGATTATTGAAGGCTGGAAATTTGTCATTATTTTTAAATAGTCTTTTTTAAAAAGCCTTTTTTTAATGATTATTTTTTATTCATTAATCCATTCACTGTTGACAGCCTGAGTCGGCCTTGTGGTCGGTGGATGAGGAGGGAAGTGTTATGAGCCTATCGACATGGCGTTGTGGCTGGCAACGTGTGCAAGCCATTGGTAGCAGGATAGGCCACTTCAAGCGGGTGTCAGCGGCGTCCTGGTGTCTTTGGGCTGTTGGTTGTGACCATCAAGGCTATCTTATGGTACACAGCTCTGATGTCAAAATTCGATTCCAGGAAGTTATCTATGAAAATGAGGTACGTCCCCTATGCCCATAACATCTATATTAAATACACATAATCAATATTTATATACACAACTGTCAGACATCTTCGTGTGATCAACAATTTAATTAAGTAGTAAAAATATATAATTGATCTGTTTATTTTTTGTCTATACTATCCTGATAAAATTAGTTGTTTATAGGCTTTTATAATTACTCTCTTATCCTATTTAGTTACAATGTCAGTCTTTCGTTGCAATTTTGTTATTAAATTCCTATTAGAATAGTTGAACTGTATGAATGTATAGTGAAATACTAATTTATATTGCATAGAAAAAATTGTTAGTTTCAGAGCGATTTATCCACAAATGTTTTTTTTGTATCATTACAAGTATTGTAACTAATATAATTAAATTTTTAGTTATGTATGTCGCGACTTTTTTGTTCAATACTGTTTTATTTAATGCCAAAAATTTTATTACACTTTTATTTCCAAGGTTGTTATGGACGTATGTGGCTGGCTTCATATATGGTAACTTTATATGTGTTTCTTAATTGCAATCTCTATTTTGTATTACCTGTTAAACATTCCGAAACCAGATTATAATTACATATGAGATAGATTGATAGTAATTATCTGTGAAATTTCACATTCAGTTTTATTTTATATAGAGTAAACTGTACTGACTTGTTTATTGTCAATAAATTAATATTTTCATGGACATTTAATATGGACATTTGTCAATATCGAAAAAGTTATTAAAATCAAAACAATCAAAAAATATTCTCTGGTTTTTAGATGTAGATATATACTGTATTAAATTTCAATAGTAAAACCTCGAACAATTATCAGTGGGCTTCATCCCTTCGTACAAAGAACTACCTTCAAAGAACTCCTCCAGATTATTTTATCCTACTGGATCTATCCCAATTTTTCCAAACTTAAGAGTGGCACTCTGTGTTTGTGTTAAATGTTAATTTCTATGTGGTCATATTATTATTGCACATTTTATATTATGTATTTTATACGGCAAATTAACAGCGCTGGTCGGTTGGTCTCTTCGGTTCTCGGGGCGGGTTCAGTGGGAGCAACTTGTACAGGAAGGATCCCTGCAATCTCTGCTCCGGTAGTAATATTGATCTCCCCATCACCCGCGATTCACTTAAACTGCCTTCGTCACGTTGGGTCTGGGAGGACGAGTGGAGAATTCAAGAAACAATCCAAGGCGTCATAACTGAGAAAGGGGTGCGTTTTAAACAGTTATTAATCTGCAATTGAGGATAATGTTACTCGCGTGTAATACTATAGTTTTAGTCTAATTTTATAGTGTTATTATTTTATAATATACATTTTATGTTAGAACTTTAACAGATGAATTAATTTAATTTCTATAACTTGAGATAATTGTCCAATTAAATTCTTTATTTAATATTAATATAGTTTTATTTGACAGAATAAATGTTTTTTGTGATATGTATATATATTTATATACATTTGTGCTTTTCACACACACGCTGCGGCTAGCAATTTCACTTTATACGATAAAAATAAAGTGATATTTTTATTCTGGGCTCCTGTAGCGTGCATCTAAGGGTACGATTTCGGGTGCGTTTTTAACAAGTATAGCCTCTTTTGTTCGGAATACCTCAAAGCGTATACATAGTTGTAACATTATTAAAATGATATAACAGGTTAAATTATTTACGCAAAGTTACATTTATTCCATTAACGTTGTTTATTGTTTTAACAATTTTTAAGTAATACATAACTATTTTTATTTTTTCTGAATATTGAATAAAACTTTGTTTTTCAAATGCGTTCGGTTGGTATAAATTATTCTGAAATACTTTTGACAAGAAAATTATATGTTTAAACCTTTGAAATAAGAATGCTTAATTGTGTATCCATTTCTTAATTATAATTGTCAAGTCATTTATGTGGCATATGTTTAGAAAACACTTCACACACTTGCTTATTAAAAAATTAATAGCATTGTGTCTGTTGCACACCATACTTGTAAATGTAATCGTATTCTGTGTACTCTTGAATCACCAGGGTTGGCAGTATGCGCAGAACTTCCAGTCCAAGTTCTCGAGTCGAGTCTCTGTCAACTCATATGTCCGTCGACGCCGCTGGATTCGCTTTCGCCGGTTTCGCGCCCTGGACCGCTGGCTCCTGATCCCCCTCGACTGCCAAGACCCCAGTCGAGATCCCCTGGTGGACGTGACCGTGGGAGGGCAGCTGATTCCGCACCAAAAGGACGGCTTTCTCACTATTTGGGCGGTTACTCTTGAGGGGAAAGTGAGCCTCTGTTTGAAATCTTTTGTGTTCTAAGTTTTTTTGTAGATTGGAGTAAGTATGTCTTACTGTTGGCTACATGATTCTATATTTGTAGACTGGTACGGTATAATGAACTGTCAAATAATATAGCGTGTGCACTGTGCTCAGTTGGTACAAGGGGATCCACTGTCTGGCTACAATGGCTGTAGATGCGCTTGCATATATTATATATTACATATATACCTACTACCATAACTAAAAATGGTGTCGCTAAAGCAAATAGCACTTATATCATGTTGAATGTTAAATATATTAAAGGACTTGTAAATTCGGTGATAACATAGTACAGCACTACAATTGAATAAAGTTACTATATAGTTATAAATACTGTTCTCTCATCAGTTATACGGTACACTCTTTTAAAGTTTATTACAATTAATACACAAAAAAACCAAGCTTTCACCTTTCATCAAGAAGGCACATGAAAGGTGAAAGCTTGTTTTTTTTGTGTATTAATTGTAATAAACTTTAAATTTTATAGTGGTTTTTCTTTTGCATTCCTCACAGTGACTATTACTTGTTTTTATTTATCATACGGTACACTGTTAAATATTAATAATAATATATTCGTAGACTACTGCAATCAGAATAAAACTCTTCAGCACCTAAAATTAAATTTATCCATTGTAAAATTATAAACATTTTCATTCTACCAAATAATTTAGTGATTGATTATTAAATATTGTTTTATTCTTCGCTCTTGTATTTATAACGTATATTTAATATAATAAGTACTAACTGTCTGCATTTCATCCCCACACCGGTGTAACAGATTTAACTCTGAATAGGAGTAAGTATTACAATGGAATTACAAAAATATAATATAGTGACCTTAGTTATTATCACTCATAAGTGTAGATCACTATTAGAAGAGAATGTCATTATCTACAACGTCCCTCTCAACAAGTGGATTGCAGGTCACAAACAACACACACTCTCTCTCTACAGCTTCTCTACCGCACCGGAGTGCACCGTCTCTGTCCCGAAGGAGAGTCTTGGCAGGCGGTATCAATCCCCGAGGACGAGTTCGTAGTAAGCGCGTCTGTTGGCCCGCTGGGACATCTCTGGATCTGTACCGATCAGGGAAGCCTCTTTGTGCGGGAGGGCGTCTCTTGGACTCTGCCTTTTGGTACGGTTGGAAGAGCGAATTAGAAATTATTTTAACTGTCTGCATATGATAACATATTGTTTTTTCCTAGAGATTTCTTACTAAAATTCTCACAACTTTTTGAAGTAGTTTTGTTCAGTTATTTTGAGTGTATAATTTTATATCTATATAAATAAAACCAATGTGTCTGTCAGCTCTATAGAGTCAAAACTATTGAATCCACAAACTTCCTATGAAATACTTCCTTTAGACATAATGTTGTGAACGTTGACATTAAAATTAAAAAAATCGACTCCAACTATTTTACAAAAAAAATGCAAACAAATGTAGGTATAAGTCGCTGTGAAAGATATATATAAATGGTCGATAATATCATTAGTTCATAGCTTGTACCACATGTACTATGTAGGAATATAATACAATTACAATCCACTAGAGAAATTTTAACTATTGCTTTAAATGTACGCGTCTTACTGCGTCGGTCTTGAGTATAATTATCAATTGCGGTAATGTTCGCAGGAAATATGTAATTGTTAGGGAATTGTTTTTGATGCGATATGAATGATTATTATTAGCACTTATAAGTACACTAGTCTTTACAATAAAATTGGAGGAAGGCCGGAAACCAATATCTCTTACCTACTAATCAAGTTAACAGTTGTGATTATTATTCACAAAGCATTAACAAGCTGTAAATACCGTACATGGAACTACAATATCAGGGCCGTAGGCGCCTATATGCCTGGGGCCCGTGTCCCCCGAGGTTTATGAGCGCACCTATTTTGTTTGCTTTGTACAGGAATAGTACCTCTAAATTTGAATGTTAACTTTTATAATTGAGTCATTTTTGGCTCCTATTTATGGTGTGGCCCTGAATATACATAGCAGCTAGTACTAAGTTTTACTTCAAATTCATTAATACAGAATTCTTAGTTTTTATCGATCTTGTAATCGTGTTCGACCATTATTAAAATAATGGCCACTTAAGTTTCCTTTTGTGTGGTTATTAAAATATAAAGCACTTATATTATTATTCATTTATACTATTCACCTACATTTTGAGCCAAAAATATCTCTCTCGATTAATCTACACTCAACCACAATTTTCTTAATTATAGAATGATGACCATTTATGTACTTTATTATATATTATATTGTAATACCACTAACTGGATACCATTCTGTTTCGTCTGATTCAACAAATAGAAGGGGTTTAGTAAGATAAATATTTACTATATAGTGTATAAATGAGGTATCAGATGTCAATTGGTAATGTTCCTTCCTTTGGTGTTTCAATATGATATAATAACTAGTGTTGCTACCCGTCTTATTATTTACATATCACACCAAGTGTATACTATTTGTAAGTAGATAATAATATATTGCACCAATATAATATGCCGAATTCTGCAAATCGATCAGTGTAATTACTATCTATCACAATTAGTATATAAGGAAACTGAATTAGACATGTCATATAAATATTTTCCTTCTTGTGAAATGAATTACAAATTTATATACATAATTATCTATTATGATATGTTTTTATCTTACTAAACAAGTTCTATTTGCTGAATAAAGCTAAGCTTGGATCGTATCCATCTGGTTATACTTTAATTATAAAGGGCCTTTTTATAATAATCTGTGGTTCACTAGTATTAGTGTCTGGTTTGTTATGTCCAGTATACACTTATCCAAATATGTAGATTATTAACTCAAGATGATTTACAAAATCATGACAGACGCTATGTTATATTACTCAAGTTTTGATACCATCTCAACACACGTGGCTAGTTATTCTACTTTACTTGGTGTCTACAAGGTGTAAGCGTATAGTAGTATAGTACGCATGGAACCACCCGTATTTCTCGAGTGTTCTGACTGTAATCGACATTGATTCTACGCTCAACTTCATATTTTTTATAATGTCGAATGTGTTCATTATTCATAGTAATATAATAAGTTTTTATAACTGTAAAAATATTTGAATGAAACTAACTTTTAAAAATATTTTAATCAAAATTGTGAATATACAGCATTTTGTTATTAAGGGTAAGGTTCGGTACTATTTGCTCAGTCCAACTATGTCCAGTCCTCCGTTGCCCCCGATTGCGCCCGCGTATTTCTCCACTCGTTTCTTCCATCTTAGTCAAGTTTGTACCCTTCTTCTTCTTTCCGTCTTGAAGCTCGTCTTGGTGCTCTGTCCATATTCATTCGTTGTACGTGTACATCCCACCACTATCTCTGTTAGAGTTTGTTTCATTCATACTTCCACTCTTATATCTTGTAACTTTATTTTATGCACTCTTTCGCTCATCATAAAATCTTCCTCACCTTGTTAATTTCAGATATTTTCATTTTTTGTTATTAAGTCTCCGTCAGAATGTCCAAGTTTTTTTGTCGTTCTATTACTAAAATCACTTCTGCTTTCTGAACATTTATTCTTAGGCTGTCTCAAACTTCCCATTTTATAGAATTCTCTGCAAGCATCACTAGATCGTCTGCATATATTAACTTATCCATGGGATCTTCTCTACTTTTTCTGCTCACTAATTTCATACCTACAGTAACGATTTCTTCTGATTCTTCTGCAAACACCTTCTTTCTCTCTCTCTCTCTCTCTTTCAAGAGAGAGAGAGAAGGAAAAACTGTGACACATAGGCTTTTTCGAATTAGCGAGAAAAATCTCCCCATTCTGATTCTTGTCAATTACATGTCTTAATGCAGATATTCCACCGGTAGTTCCTCCTCCTGCTCTAGTTCCTCCTGTATAATTTATTTAACAATTAAATTTAATGCGTTTTTAAAATTGTAACTATAGTAACTCTGGTTTTAAATTCTATTTATAAAGAAAAGTAGGTCAGTCTAAGTGGATATATTTAACCAATGTTTAAAAGTTTCAAATAATTTCGTAATGTGAAGTGGTTTTTGAACTAAATGTTACGAAAGAAAATAGGAGAATTAATTACTTTCCCTCGAGTCTTGATGCTCCAACTATCCATGTTTGGTAAATGTGATGGGTGCTATACCTATCCATATTAAATAATGTTCACTGTAATAAATATCACCCTTGACACACTAAATAAAGCCACCATTGACACACACTCCTATTTTCTCCCAACAGGCACGGATGCCTGGAAGGCGATAGAACCGCCCGCCATCACACATGGCGGTTCCATTGTTCAGCTGGGCGTGGGAGTGCGGAGTGTCTGGGCCCTGTGCAACACTGGTCGATACTGGTTTAGGAGGGGTATTGAGCTGCAGGAGTCACCAGGCGGGCACCACGGGAGACGGTGGGTCGACATGGTTGGCAAGGTGAAGATGATCTCTGTGGGGCCTGCTGATCAGGTCAGTTCAACTGCGTGAGCTATAGAGCTTGGCATTTTTTAAACTTGAATGAAAACTGAAAATTTACATTAAAAAATATATATATATTGTTAATGATCATTGTCTGTTTCTGTAACATTGTATTGTTACGGTGTTGGAATTTTTTTTAAAGCCTGAAAAAGCGCAAAATTATTTGAAAAAAAGATGATATCACACAAATTGTTATACTTTTCTGGTCACTGTGAATTATGTTAGCTCCAAAATGCTTCTAAGGGCAGGGTTTCTTTAGTTTATTTAAGTTAGCCGTGCAAAAATTTTAGTTAATCTATTCTGTTAATTTACACATATTTAATTGTCTTTGAATAATCATTCTGGTTATGTATATTGTCATTTAGGTATCTCACTTAGTTAATAATCATATGATTAGATTATTGGGTATTGGATTGGAATTTCAACAGGCGGTTAGTAATGAAATAGTGTTGATGTGCCTATATAAACCACAAGCCGATAAACCGCCGCTGAGCACTTTTAAGAATGACACATGTTTAATAAGAATAGACTACCGCTAGTGGTATACTGGGCTAGCGGTATAACCCTCTATTAACCCCGCGGTCCCCCTCTCCGTACACAGGTGTGGGCGCTGGAGAGTGACACCCACCGGATCCTCTACCGCACCGGAGTGACCCCCAACACGCCCAGCGGGAAGCTTTGGCGACCCCTGGAGCTGCCGGTCATGCGGCGACCGTCGACTGGTCAGACGGTCCCCGGGATCTCAGCCTCAGTCGACAATTCACGATCACAGTGTCAGATCACCTCGACGCCGGAGGAGGAGCGGAGAAGTGGAGAGGGGGAGAAGAGTGGCGGCGCTGAGGGGGAGTTGAAGTCAATCAGGATCCAATTCTCGATGATTCTGACTCCGGGGGCAGATATTAGCCATCACGGTGATTTCTGTGACATTAGTTTGATGATTCTGTTCTTTGAAGTGGGGTTTTTCTACAATGTTAAAAATGTTTTAAAATTGGTCAAGGAAAGTGATAAACTTTACAGTGAAACTTATTTTAAATGTTTTTGGGTTGGTAAAAACTAGATTTAACCCTATAGAGCCTCAAATGGTATGCCACTGGATAATAATGTCTCGAAGTCAATATACATATTACAATATACGTTATACATGCCTGTATGGACTATTGAGTTTAAATTAGAATTATTAAGCATATTACAATAGTCAACATTATAAGTTCCCTTAATTATTCAGTTAAATTTCGGCATCAGATCTATTTTTACAGTTACAGGAGTGGTACGACATATCGACAAAATGCATTCGGCAAAATAACCTTCGTCACCAACTTTATATACTCCTTGGTACATACGCTATTATCAACAATCTACCACCAAACAACAATAATACAAATAGCCATACTGCCCAGATCTTATTACACTCTCAACGACCAACTCCGCAGTAAATCTTGTCCTCTCCTCAGCAAACACTAACACTTTCTTTATCCGACAACTACAAATACATACCAACCTGCTGTTAAACACCCCATGTCTCCGCCCACATTTTAACTGCCCTTCCCATTCATATGATATGGTTACCTAACCTCCTTCTTCTAAGGTCCTGGGGAGCGGTCCTTGTACAGGAACGGGCTATCAATAACAACATAAGGAATTAAATTTTGAATTAAACTTTTGAATTAAATAAAAGATTATTAAAGTTATTTTAATAATCCATAAACGTTGGCGACTAATATTAGTTAACTCGAAAATACAACGAGATTAATTATCGTGTTTGGACCAATAACTTAACGTAATATAAAACAAAATAAAATAGTATAAGCAATTTATAATAACATGTGTTTATTTGTTATTGTAGATACTTCTGCTCAACCTAGTACAATTGACAACGACTTATTTACATCTTTGGTAAGAAATATAGTTAATAGTCCGATAAAAATTTTAGTTAAGTTTAATTTTAGCGAAATTAATATGTTTAAAACATGATTGAAAAATATTTAATTATAAACTAAAATGTCTACTAAATTTTAAAATTTTCCGAGTCATAGTTGTTTTGTTTCTTTGTAATTTTATTTTTTGTTTACTTTATATATAATATAATTTGTAAATAATAATGTTATATAATTTTTAGTAATCATAAAAAATTATTTACACCTAATTATTTGATCATAGCATAATAAAAATTTACTTAATTGATTTCAATTTTGTAAATATATTGGATAATATAATATTATAAACATATACAATGTTGCACACGCGATATAATAAGTTAAAATCAATTGAAAAATATGGAGTACTCTAAATGATTGAGCAATTTATTAAAAGAAAAAAATCATTGATATTTCTTAGGATTAATAAATAATATAACATATTTTGCCATATATCTTAGAAACAAACCGGTTTTACCATCAAATATGACCCAATGATGCTCTACCGATTTCAGCCCGAGTCTACAATCGATTACATCACTCCTCAACTTTCCATCAATGACCCTCCCAATTGCAATATAGTTGAGGAAGAGAATCAACATCAACATAGGATCTGTCAGCAAGATGACTTAGGGAAGACGGGTTCACCTCAGGCTGAGGGATGCAATCGGGAGGCGGACAATGACAGTGTCTTTTTAACAGACACTGATTCTGCGGAGAACATTTCTGCCATTTTGAATAATACAGGTGTCTAAGCTTAAAGTTGGAAAAATTTGAAATTTTTAATATGTTATTAGTTGATAATATTATAATAACTCAAAGGGTAACATATATTTGTATAATTTGTGACTGCATTTTAAGACTGATTTTAAGGTTATCAACTTAGCGTTTTTATTTAATTATTGCATATTATGTTGTTTTGCTGATAACTTTAATGTTTGTCAATATAATGTGTTCTCATAGTGATAGTTACTATGAGAAGGTAATGATAAGTATATGAAATTGTTCTTGTAAAATTATTTTAGTAGGTATTTATTTTGATTATAAGAATTAAGACTAATTAAGACATTTTTTATAAAAAAACACAATATCGTGAACGATATCATTACAATAACAGAATATATATGACTACACAGTACATCTCGATTGTGTATTCAAAGCACACCGTTTTCATGATGCTAAACAATAATAATTGTTATAGGAAAAGCTGCTCAGTATTTCCTAAATATAGATTTGCGATGTGTTACAGTACTTATCTAATATGCATATATTCGTCACTTGTAAGTCTCACGGGTGATCTTATAGTGTTTAATTTTAATTGCGATACCCATTATCGTAAAGACAAGCACTGGTCATACTAGTACACTAGGCTACACTATTCTGACCAAAGCAGTTTGCTAACTTCAATTTGGAGACTAATATACGCAACTTATAGGTATTGTGAAAGTCGGATATTGTTTGGCATTGTGTATTTGGAAAATCCTTTTATTCTTAACCTAGTAATAATCTATATTTATCTGCATTAAACATAATGATACTGTTTTGATAGTTTTGTAATTTACTATTAAGTATATTTTTAATTAGTCAATAATTTTTTAATGTAAGTTTTGAATTTATAAGGTATAGTACTAATTATTAGAGCTTACAATTTATATTATTGACAGTTATGTTTTGGTGTTGTCAATGTCATAATTTTAAGGTGAATTTGCCATTGACTTCCCGGTAAATTTTTTTATTGTTATTTAATTATTTTCAAAGGGCCTTGATTTTTTAATCAGTTAGAAGTTGTTTTCTATATTTAATTTCAATTAAATAATTGCACGATAATTGAAATTGTAGCTTCTAACTGGATATCTCATTGATGTTTTAACATAATGCAAAGCGTCCATGTCAAATTTTTCAGTAAATCACGAAAAACTTACGACTTCAAAATACACAAAGTCAATTTAATCTATATTCTAAAACTATAAACTACAGGTTATATACTGGTTAAGTCTTATTTATAAATTTTTGTAAAAATGTTTTTTAGTGAAACTATTTTTTTAATTTGCCACGCATACTTGTAAATTAAATGTCAGAATTTTTTTATTAAAAAATACGAGTTTCATTCCTTACATTCTCCCAGCACGAAGCCTGTATATAACATGTTGAAATCAGCTCTCTGCCACTCTCACCTTCACTCAAACCAGTCCCCTACGACGCGGAGACAACAACTGGTGGTGGCAGCTCGAGCATCACGACTGACCCCGACTTCGACTCCACCGTGGAGGAGGATACAGACCTCGCTGGCAGCACCATGGAGAAGGTTTCCCTGTCCACGCTGCGTTGGGTGACCGCCTCCGCCCTCTTTCTGGATCGTGGGCTGCCCCGCCTGTGGGCCGAGGCCTCCTCGCTCGCCCGGGCTCGGAAGTTGAGCCTGTGGGCTCCCGCCGCGGTGAGGAATGAGGAGAACGCGGGATCGGGGGTAGGCGGGGGCAGTTTGTTCTCGAGGTCCAGGAGCAACCCGGACATACGGTGTCTGCACCCCTCGGAGGTGGGGCGTGGTGCTAGCCCGCTGGGTAAGTTGCCGTTGTTAAGTTTTGAGTATGAATACTGGAGGTCGATATTCGGAGTTTATAATGAACATGAATCCAAAAATGTGGATGGACAACCTACAATAAGTTTTGTAATTTTTTTAAATTTAATTTAAATTTAGGCGAAATCCGGTTTCGCCCTATTTCTTCATTAAATTTTTACATTTCAAATTTATGCTACATTATGTTCAAATCACAAGTTCAATTAAGGATTTCCCTCTAAATTTTTAAAATTAAAAAAAACCTGATCATTTGCTCTAAAAGTTTGAATTGTCTAGATTATACAAATTAGAGAAATTTATACAGAAACAATAGCGGATATGTATTTTGAATTAAACAATTGTAATTCTTAGTTTTTGTTTCACAAGAGTTAATCATTTTTGTTAATAATAATTGAAAAATTATAATAAAAATTATATTTCCAATGATTATTAGTAACATCATTTATTATTAGGTCAATGTAGTCACATTCAATTACTTTTATTCTTTCTCTTTCTTTCTTTTCTCTCTCTCTCTCTCTCTCTCTCTCGCATACACACACACACACATATTGTATGTTATTTATTATTGATAGCCGTTGGCATCAAAGGTGCTAGGAAGATAAACTGGCGTCGCCTAATTCTGAGCCGTCTTCGCAAACGTGATGAAATAGAGTTTCAGAATCCCGCATTCACCGGCTATTCGACATCGCTAGCTCAGGTGAGGCTAACACTTTTGTTATCGAATAGTTAAACACATTCAATATTTTACTGAACATATCATAATATATTTTTGTAAATTGTTATTATATGAATTATGATTTAACTTTTTACTTCGGCTCAAATAATATTCAAAGTTAACGAAAGTCGGGTATTTCTCTTTATTGTTTAATTATCAGTAGTAAAGGATATATCATTTTTGTCGCCAATGGGCACCTCCCCGTCCGCTCGGCACTTCTAATATGAGTGGATTTCACCTTTATTACTTTTGTCTCGTACATGTTATTGTAGATATTACATTTTTTTAAATTTGACTCTTGACTATCTTCAAAGTGGGATACTCTCAGCTATAACTCTACACCCGTGTCACTATCTGGTATCTGGTCTTCATTGTTTCCCCCTGTGACAGAGCTCTTGGGTCAAGTGCTGCCGCTGCCGTGTCCAGACGGGGTGCACAGGGGGCGGGCTGCAGGGCGTCTCCACTGTCTGGCTCGAGGCGAGTCTCACATTGGAGCAGTGGCGTTCCGGTGCGGAGGCGCGCGGTGAACTTAGACTCGACTACCTGCTCGGCAGGAGGAATGTTGTGAGTGGCCATCCAGTGGTGCTTCAGAAATATAATGTTAATTTTGGTTAATATGAAGTTATATAAGTCTGTTGTTTTGAAAATTATTACACTGATTAGTCTGATATTTTTAGACCTAAGTGACGTAATTAATTGTTCAAATGTTTGCCGATGATAACACTATGATAACAGCATGATAACACTAAGAATTGTTGAATATTTTAATTTTTATTTTGTCGACAATTATATTATAGTTTATTCTATGCAATGCAATAATATTAATATATTTTGAATAACATTTTAATATATAATCGTCTTAAAAATCATCATCAGCATAATAGACATCAAATGAAATTAGTACGTTTTATTTTATATCGTGGGTAAATGAGAACACGAACACATTAACTGACACACATTTGGGATAGTTGATTATTTTCTGTAAGCATTGATTGATATCTTGATATATAAACGACAACAAATGTGCGTATTTGCTGCATTTTATACAAAAATTATAAATAAGAACATTTTTATATATTATATAAATCACGTAATATATTTTAATATACATGAAGTGGTTATTATAAACTTATAAGAGTTGTCATCACTGTTTTGTGATGCATCATTAATGATTAAGTAGATAAATCGAGAGAAAAAATAGTATGCCCTCAATTACCCTTATTTCTATACTCATAACCCCAAACATATTAATATGTAAAAAAACAACAATTCAATTACAACTACATTCAATTTTGAAACAGTAGACTACTTAGTAATAGAACTATTTGAAATATTATTTACTGTTATTTATAATCAGCTGTATTATTTTATTGTAAGTAATATACATTTAAATAATATATAAAAATTTATTTTAATTGTTTAAAATATTAATTATAACATAAAGTTATATTTTGTAATTAGAAATTAATGTCTAAGTAGTACAATTAAGTAATATAATAATTTTGTGAATTGTATTTTTTTTCATTATTTTAAAAATAATCGATAAAAATACGATACTGTGTCGTATAATAATTCAAAAATTGTACCTTTTGTGGCATATGCACACTAAAGAATTAGTTGTGTTCACGTATTAACCACTCAAAAATTAATGTATGGTAATTACGGTTTTGAATTGATGGTACAGTGTTTGAGCTAATCACCAAAATATGTATATTTAATGTTTATACTTTCGATTTCGATTTCCTTTATGTGGGTTGCTGCCCATTATTTACTAATTTTTAAAACGACTTTCAATAAAATGTCCTTGAATGCCTTGAAAATCAAAACTTTCAAGAGCATTTTCATTGAGTAAAAAGCATTTCTATGGTAAAAAGTCATAGAATATCACCATTTTCTACTTACTGTACGACAATGCAAACTACGTGTCTCATTAACTGCTTTTCAGAAAGCCCACATTTTCCATTTGAGGAAGAATATTAATTTTTTATCCATATATTGTACAAATTGGTGTCAACATTGAATTCTTTTCGTGTGCTGTTACAAACTTATTGAAAGTCATTAGATTTTTCATTGGTTGTTTTGAAAGGAGTCCGTTTGTTGACTGCCATTATTCCAGTAATATGTTTCGACATAATGTTTCCAGACATCAGATTTACTTTATTTACACTTTATAATTTTTCCATATCGAATTTTAATAGTTGAAATTTTATCATCTAAAAATTCACCTTGTGTAACTTGCATTATTTGACTGATTTGTTTTTACATCTATTCCACATACTGTTATAGTGTTTTATGTAAAAAAAAATACCTGCTTTACTACAAAAAAATTTTTTTTTATAGTATTTTATTGAAAACATGTTATGCTTTGTTTTAATTTTAAAAATATTTATTACATCATACCGGTTAAAGTAAACGTTATTCCTTCGTTTTAATGATATATTATTTATAGATTCTGTTGAGAAATTTTCTATGTTATAAAATGATATTAAGGAATTAATTGTATATTAAATTGAGTACAAATTATCACTTTTTAATAACTTGTTACGCAATTTGATTTAAACTATTTATTGGTTAAAATAAAATTATATTAAAAAAATATTCAATATTAATTAGCCCGTGTTTACAATTTCAGATCAATGTAGCAACCTTTTTGTAGTACTATAAGTGAAAGTGTCTGTATTTTCCCCTTCCCTCTTAGCCGTTCTGCTGTTAATATTTAAAAAATTATGAAAACAACAAAACATTCTTGATTTGTTCTGTCTAGATTATAACGATTTGAATAAACTAGAAACTGTTCAGGGAATATTTATACAACAACCGTCTTGAGAGGAAAACCGAATTTATATTTAAAATGTTACCCAAAAGATTGAAGCCGTCTCCTTTGCCTACTCTAGTTTTTTCCTCCATCCAAAATTTCATAATCTCCAGAAGTACCAAACTCCAAATTTTCAGATGCAAAGGCACTTTTTTAAAACTTGTCCAATTGTTGCACATTATGTTTTTTTGTTGAATTGCTAACTAACTAAACTCACACAATTTTTTCTAATTTTTAAAAATAATTCTTCTAGCTTTAAACTTCGTCAGGCGACTAAACCTATTGCTAATCTAAGCAACATATTATGACAAATTTATTTTTCGTATCTTTTATTATTAAAATATCAATTTAATTATTCTATTTTAGCAATTTGTTGATCAAATCTCTTTATGATTCCATGTTAGCGATAGTAATAATGATTTTTTTCCCGCTACATTATAATACCTCTATTATCTCTTATTTCTTTATAATCTTAAATTGTCACTGACAGCGCGAGGTCCTGGATGCAGCTGACATTTCTTGTTTCTCCAAATGGGTGACACCAACCTTCGATGGCCCACTACAGCCCTGTATCGCCCTGTTTGCCCTGGTGGAGAGTCGGTCACCGGCCTCAGGTGCTGCAGAGGTACTGGAGGTGATCAGCGTCAGCAGCTTTTCCTCGAGTGACCCGCAGTCCTCTGAGAGGAGAACGAAGGACACCTGTGATATGGAGATGGTGGAGACCAAGGAGCACAGTGAACCGCCCCTAGCAACTGTTCAAGAAGGTGGGTTATAGGTTTGCCTTTAGCTGTCTTCTAGACGTGTTACAAATTAATGTTTAATTTCTTATTAATAATCAAAGATTTTTTGACTATATTGTGCACTCATTATTATAAAATGTGATTTGTTTTTAAGCATTTTTAATTGCATGCATTATATTTTCTATATGTCGTCATGATACGTAATAAAAATTTTAAAAAAAGATTTCCCTCTACATTTATAATGTTATATCTTATCGCAAAATTCTACAATCATAAAGAAATATTTAAATTAATTTATTATATCCCGCAGTATTTAGATTTAATAGAAAAAAGAAACGGTTAGTTGGAAAACCGACTATGGTGTAGAATTTAATTAAAAACAATTTTTTTTTGTTCAAATCCTTCTCTATTCGTAGCATTTAATTTATATTTGTGTAAGATATATTGATCGAAACAACAATTTGCACCCTGAACAACCCCCCTCCCCCCTTCCAATACGTCCTCTGGCACGATGATCCTCCCTCCCTCTCCACAACACATGAACAGCGGCCCCCGAGCTGCTGACACCGCCCGACCCACTGCCCGAGTGTCCCCACTGGCTCATCCGACTGAGCCGCGAGGAGGAGGCCGAGGACTGGCTCATCACTCTCACCGTGGTCTGCTCCCCGCGGAACCTGCAGCGTGCACCACTGCCTGTTGTTACTGCGGGGGAGGGAGTGATAGCGCCGGCTACCAGCACTGCCGACACATCTGAGTCACTGGACGGGGCGGGGTTGCGACAGACAGGAGGGTCTTCTGCTGCCGTCTGGATGGTGACTGCGTCGTGTGAGCCCTTTGTCGGCGCTGTCCAGGGGGTGCTGGGTCAGATTGTCTGGCGGCAGGTATGAAGCTGTTGGGGTGGTGTGTACAGGCTATTGCTGTTGACTGGGAATTCAGGGTCTGTTGATGAAATCATTGCTATTGACATTAAACAAACCTGAAGGCTTAAAAATATTACTACTTATGTTGAAAATTTTAAAGTAAACACTTGCTATTTAAACTCTGTAACTTTTAAGGAAACTCTTTGTAGCATTTGACTAGTTCACAATAATTGTATATTTGTCAATTAATGCTTGCAAAAAGATTAAATATATATTTACTATATTATCATAATATCATGTACATGTATGTAGTTTAACCCTTATCCATATATCTGCTGACAAAGTGATTAACAAAGGCAATATAAACCCCTGTACACCCACGTCCTGTGCCAGGTGGGTGGTCACATGCATCAGGTGGAGTGCGGCGGCGGCGGAAAGGGGGTCACCTGGGCCCTGGGTCACAACGGGGTGCTCTGGGTATACAACGGCTGCTGGGGCGGTGGCATTCTTACTGGGCCCGCGGCCAGCGCTGATAAGCTCAACAGCCAAGTGGACAAGCGGCAGCTGGTCACCTTCGAGTATCAGCGCTGGCGGTTTATGCGGGGCTATACGGACAAGTAAGCGGAGGAGCGTAGAATAGAGTAAATTGATATGTCCGAACAGTGCCGTGAAACGTGTCGTACTTTTACAATAATATATAGAATTACTATAGTCAGAAATATATGTATATTATGTATTAAAGTATTATATTAAATTAATTTATTATTTATTAAAATGTTATATTGTATTAAATTAATTAATTTATTTATTAAAATATTGTATTAAATTTATTTATGTATTAATATATATATATACATATATATATTTGTATATATATATACATGTATGAAATAAGTATATTGTATAATCACTAAATACCTAAAAACACTATAACCTAACGGTGTTATATATAATACCATGAGAAAGACACAAAGTAGGCAGCTAAATATTGTGAATGGTGAAAACATAACAATTGTCGTGTAATAGTTGCAATACAAACATAATAGTTTATTGTTTTTTGTCTAAATTTTTGTATTATTATTTAAAATGTAGTTTCCAAATGAAATTGTATTTTTCTGTCTTTTAGCTAGTGAATGTGTATGTTGAAAATTAATTCCTATTAGTTCACGAACGTGTTAGTTCACGAATGTGTGTCACAGGCAATTATCAACATATAAGCAATTATAAGTGTACTTTATAAGTAAAAAGTGCATTTGGTAATTAAGCAGTGCAGTCGTTAAAAGATAAACGATTTTTGTTATCAAGATTTCCAAAATACTTTTTTTGAATGAGTTGCAGTTGTTGCAATAGCTTCAACTCTAAATGTAAGACTGCTCATCAGGGAAAGGGTATTTAATCTGTGTATTAAATCGTGGGACTGCTTTTCGTAAAAATCAAAGAGGAATTCGGGTGTGTGACAAGCGACAATGCACCAAAGGCACTTAGGAAATGTAAGAAAGCTAACATGCAAAGTAAAGAGCGGATGGTAGAAGAAATAATATATCTTGTGTTCATAACCTTAACAATAGATAGATCACTATACTGTCAGCAAGTAACCTGGTTATGATCCAGATGACCCCGATGCTGTTAAGAATGCCGTCCGCCAGGATTTTATCGATCGTTACATTTTTTAATATTGTATTTTAATCTTGTACTTTACGTATTTATAGACAGTATTAACTGTGAAAGTTATATTCGTAGATAATGTATAAAAATAATGTTTACTTAAAACATTGAATGGACGTTCACCGTTTACTTATACAGTAACAATATATGTTGTACTAATTGTCCAGCTAATCATTTTTTATTGTATTATTTACTTTTATTATTCAAGAACTTTTATATTGTTAAACAATTTAGCTTTTTTATTATAAGGTAAGTCTAAATAGCCTTATAATCTTATCATAAGTTTCGTATAAACTTATAACATGAGCCAAGTTAATAAACCATAAGTGAAAAACATAAGGTTATAAGTATAAGCCATAAGAAAAATCTTATAATAAGATTTAAGTAACATGAGACAAGATATAAGTTTCTATCTAGTACTAGAAACTTAAATCTTATTATAATAAATTTGACGTGAAACAAGCTCCTGGCCAACATATTTTTAAATCAATGTTATTTTAATATTTATTTTATGTCAGGTATTTCGTCTTAATATAAAATTGATTTTGTTGCAGAATGCGCGAACTATATAATAATTCAAGCAAAAAATATCAAAAGTGATAGTTTACCAAGTATAACAATAATAAGCTCTTTGTTTAAAACCAAATACCACAGGTTGAAGACATCAATGAATTATATATTATTTGAAAAGTAAATGAATATTTCAATTTATGTATTGGAGAAGTTATAATATATATTTAATCTTTGAAGAAATATGTATAGCTTATGTATATAATTTTAATGAAAATAAGTCTGTCTTATGGTTGTATTCAGCTATTTTTACTATCATCAAGTAATTATACAGCTAACATGCGTCTTACTGCAGAGATCCAATAAGATCGAAAGCGCTCTATCTAGTACTTATAATTTTTATTATAATATTATAAATATATTATAATATAAGTTTAATATACTAAAATTTTTAACGGAATGGCATGCATATACTATAATATACCGGCAGTAACACATGACAAATTACGACTCAGTTCTTTCGACATTGATCGACAAAAACATGCTTTTCATCACACTAACAAAATGACTCTGGTTTCCGTCGACTCAGTCTTTCAACATTGGTCAATATTTTAAAACCCAACCTTCGAGCACGTTCTATCACAGAGCTGATAATGTTTCTTCTTATTAACTAACAAAAATTCCATAGATTATTCTACTGATTTCTATATATACTACTTAATAAGTAATAAATCAAACGAGCTTTCGAACAATCCTACGAACATATTATTTGGAATACAGTAAAATTTAATATAAAAATAAAAAATGGCCATTATTTAAAATCTTCGATATTTTTTACAACATTATTTTCTCAATTACAAAAATGCGGAATTATGTTTTCATTTATGCCAAATACCATTTTAGGCAAACATTAATTGCTATAGCTTGCTTTGGGATATTGTTATGCTATGATATATTGATATTTGGTATGTGAAACATTAGGAAGAAACCACTTGCTGCAATAGAGAGTGGGGATCAGTATATCCAACAAAAAAATTTATTGGAGTTCAAGGTTTATCTCAAGTGTGAAATGTTACTAGAATTAATAAAATGTTAAGTTGGAATGGTTTTTTCCAAAAGGCTCAGTGTGTGGATATTACTGTCAGTGCTATGAGCTGTTTTGTGTAATGTAACATAGGAAGAGCTGAATTGATTGACAATATCAATTTGCAATTAATGTAACGTTAGAACTTAAAGTGTTTATCCAATATAATTGCTGTCGACAATTCTTGTAGGTTAGTAAACTAGGCTAGATTGGGGAAGTTATTGAACCTATAAGTAAGTATATTCTATCGGAAAATACGACTTGTGATTCTATCAGACATCACACATTAGAGAAAATTGGATATGTTATTGGGTTCATGATATATATTTTGTGACAATTTTTGACAATTATTACTTCAATTTTGTGTAGTACTAATAATGTTCAGCTTTCAATTCCATTATTATAATTAGGTATCAGTTGTTGTTTTATAAAATATTATACAACCTCTTAGACCTGATTTTACTGTTATATAAAGACACCAGAGCAACCCTTAACACTATACAAGAGAAATATGACGAAATTATGCGATATATATGTTATATTAATATTTTAACTTTTCTGTGTAATGAAGTCATTGAATGGTTTTTAGTTTAATTAGTGAAGGTGCAATTAAATTTTTATATTATTTTATAATCAATGGCTTCATTTATAGTTTAATGTTTGATTGGCTAATATTCCGATCAGTGATTTTTCCGGTTAAGATGTTTTTATCCGTTTCTGTTATTGTATTCTGTTTATTAAGTTTATCATCAATATTTATCCTTTTTTCAATAATTTTTGTAATTGCACGTTTGGTAAATTTCATGTATATATTATATATATTAATACAACTTTTTTATGTACAGTATATTATTTTTTGTCTTTTTTATAAAAAATTACAAAATTAAAATATCATGCAATTTATTTGTAATGTAGGGCCCTACAACGTTACTGCACCTTATATTCTATACAAATATTTTGTGTTTTCCTTAAAATGATCAAAATTTAAATCGTTTTCTTTCTTTGCCCAGAGGATATCTGTTTGACCCGTATATGTGGTCCGACGAGACTGGACAGGTCTCACGGACACGCGATCAGGTTCGTCTTGTGTCTCGAAATTTCACCTGGACTTCCGAGTGGCAGGTGGACTTCAGTGTGCCGCGAGGGTGTGATGCTGATGGTTGGCAGTATGGCCGTGACTTTAACACTCAGTAAGTGTGATGCTGAGGATCTTGTTGGCAGTATGGCCGTGACTTTAACCCTTCGTACGTGGAGGGGGGTATGCCCATTTTTTTCTCAAAGAAATTAAGTTTTTGATTGAACTATAACACG
>JAUZND010092217.1:0-14714 GCA_034780555.1 Coelogynopora nodosa | reverse complement strand
ACTTTCATAGATTCATAGTGCACCTTGTGCACTATTTGCCCCTTCTTTGATGATTTCGCCCAATGTAATTTTTGAGTACCTTGTATTAATTTGACGGCATCAAAACTTGCTTCCACTTCTTTTCTTCTGGTGTTCACAAGGTCTGTATTCACTACCTTGATGTTTATGGAAGATCTTCCCTGCAAGACATTGTGAAATGTGTTTGCATCATGGATAGAGCTATTTTTCTTGTTCTCAATTGCAGCTAATTGCTTAAATACTCAGCTGACACCATCCACCGCCCCTTTACCATGGCAAGAGGCGAAAAAGTTCCATGTAATGGTAACATTGAATATGACATTCAACAATTCAACAGTTCAAGCGTAGATAAAGTAAAACGCTGCTTGAACTGTGATGATGCCCCATCTCTTCTAAATGTCCTTTGAATTGGAGGTCGCAAAGAATATGCTTTAAAATGCATAAACTGCATATTTATCATGCTGAAGATAGTCTGATTGTATACCGTAGGATTCAGTTCTTTCCCTTGCCCAGTAAACAGCAGTAAATAAGGCAATTTGGGGCTTGTTGCAGTGTTCAGACTGGACTTCGTTTTGCAATTCGCAGGTGAAGTTTTCGCTGAAATCAATTTGCAATGTGCTTTCGCCAGCTTCATGCAATGTTTGGAAAGAACGTTGTTGTACATTTTT
Source organism: Coelogynopora nodosa (assembly GCA_034780555.1). Lineage (NCBI taxonomy): Eukaryota > Metazoa > Platyhelminthes > Proseriata > Coelogynoporidae > Coelogynopora > Coelogynopora nodosa. The sequence goes on along the minus strand of JAUZND010092217.1, from coordinate 14,028 downwards.
TATGCGGCAGTGCCATAAAAAGAAAGACAAACTTTCAATGATTTTGATTTTAAAAGGTGACACAATATTCCACTGATTAGCACTGCAAGGCGTAGACAGTCTATCCATTCAGCTAATCAGTGGTTCTAAAATGTGTCTGACATTGTACTGCATGATTGTACTGCATGTCTACTGTCTGTCTACTGTCTGTCTACTGTCTGTCTACTGTCTGTCTACTGTCTGTCTACTGCATGTCTACTGTCTGTCTACTGTTGTTTTAGCGTGTGTTTGTGCCTCTGGTCCCTCCAAAATGATGTAAACAGAGAGATTTTTTACTCACTCGAATATTAGGAGCACACAATTAATATTCCAATTTTTATGGTAACGCTCGTTACAAATTTTGTGTTGCAACACTGTCCAACTGTAAATTAGTATGTCTATAAATTATTAAATATTAGAAATATCGACATTCATAGAGATAAGTATTATGAATGGATACTTGATAGTCTGTCGATCTTACAGTCTATTCAAAAGAATGTATGTTTTCTGGTAACGCTCGTTACATAGTAATCACCCTTTTTGAGATCGTTAGATTTTCGTCTCTGTTTAAAATTTCGAGATGGGAATAATTTTAGTGCCTTATAATAATTATAGACTACTGGAAGAAATGCAATAGGCACAAATATTAAAACGATTACTATCAAAAAAGAAGCACGAAATATTGATGTAATAAGGGCTACCAAAATTGAAAAACATACCGGAATTTTGAAAAGTAAATATAAATGAGAAATGTTTTGCTACAAATTTCTTTTTTAACAAATCTGATCAAGTAAACATTTAATTTTAAGAAATTTTACAGCTGAAGCATTTTTTTAACTTTCTATATTTTACTAATGTGCAACTTTTATGTGGCCTGGCCCATATACTGAAGGACATGCTGACAGATAAAAATATATTATACTGTTTCATTTATTTGTTATAAATTATGTACTTTAGTATATATTTCAAATATTTTATACATTTCATATAGGATGATGTCTGAATCTACTAATGTATTTAATTTTATTTAGCTATTATCTTGATTCGTCCACATCCATAGAATTTAATTCTACAATGCTATTAAATTATTTGGTCCAACTTGATTAAGAATTATTAAATGCATGTGTATTAAAGCACATTACCACTATGATCATGATTCCTGATCCATTTAGTTGAACTGTTTTAAGTCATTATGGTAAGTGCTATAATGTTTGAACATCAGGAAGCTATTGCAAAATTACATTAATATATTTATTTGTTGCTTTTTTTATAACATGTCCTAATTTTTGACCAGATGGATCAATCATTTTTTAATAAAAAATATCTTTCTGGGAAATAGGTTAATGCCATATCAAGATTGTGGGACAAGAAAGTCATAATATGTTTATGTTTATAATTGTATTAAATCATAAACAAGACAACTAATACACTTTTGATAAACATGAATTAAAAATATAGAAAAAATATAATTGCCTTAATATATTTGATTCTTGACTAAAAATTATCATTTTATGAAAGATTATGTACAAAGAATATATATTATAGAATAGAAAATAATATTTGTATTATACTTTACTGATATATTTTGTTATTGTCACGATTCTTGATCTGTCCAGATGGATTATGAATGTTAGATGAAAAATTCATATCATATCAAATGTTATTTTTTTAAATCTAATACTGGTACGTTTATTCATCTGTCCAGTAATATTTTCATTCTTACTCTGTCCAGCTGGTTTGTGAACTGTCCAAATTCATGCTCCATCTCTAACATATTTTAACCATCTTTAGATAATGACTTAATTATGGGTCTCTTGATATATGTTACTGACTGATATAAAGCATAAAATTAGCCATAATATTGCAGTCACAGTAATAAAGAATCAAAGTCAACATTAAGCCTAAGGTCACAACTTAAATTTATTATTAATAGTAATACTATTTTTTTCAAAGTAAACATTTTAAAACATTAAATTTGTTTTATATTTAGTTAAGTATGTCACTGACACTAGGTACTTCAGTGCAACTAGTTTACATACAATCGATGTTAACAATTCTGACTACAACACCCTCGTTTACCCCTCAATTATCAGAGCCTATTAAATCCCCCGGGTCACCGACTAGGATGATTCGTAGGATCGTGGACTCGAATCTGCTCGATCTCGACTTCGACAATGTCACGGAGCAACAGCAGCAGCAGCCGCCGAGTGGAGCGGCTGCGGTTCCTAACTTCAGCCTACTCTCCTCGGCGACCACGGGTAACATCACCACCCTCGCGGGGGAACCGGAGGTTAAGAAACCGCCTGCTGGACTCGTACCACAGGTAGGTTCAATTTAAGAATGCGTCATCATCCCCGAGGCGTTGCACACTTTCGTTGCATTATTATGTTTGTTTGTGGAAATCGGTTACATGTCCAGAATATTTCGATAGATTCTTCATTTGTTGTTGCTTTTCAAAAACATTCAGAAGTATTATAAATACCAGTAATTAGTGTTCCACAATTTTGTTGTAACAGTCATGGTAATTTATAAGATCAGCATCTGTTTGAGGTTGTCGATCTGTTCGGAAAAGCTAGATTAAAAAAATTATAATGTTGATCAGCGCTTGGTAAGTAGTATGAGTTGTATGTGTACTATATTATATTTTTTTCGAAAAAGTGTGTTTATTCTAATAAAATCGTTTAGTTTGGCATTTGTTCATATTAATAAAAATTCTGAAATTTATAACGGCTCAGTTGAATTGCCCACCTACCGCTGCCTCTTTCACCAAGTCTGCTGGCTCCACTATAGTTAACATATAATTATAAGTATACGTGGTGCCACTAGACGATGTATTACCCGTCTTAACACCCATATTTTACCTATCGGTTGTAAATCGCAGTCTTTATCTTTAATTATTGTTATTTTTATTATCCTAGTCTTTAGAAAGCCTTCTTTGCCCAAGCCGTCTTTCTTCTTTTTAACCTTTATAATCTTTAATGCAATTTTTTTTAGTTGATTAATTGGTTTTCAACGTATTCTAGTGTTTGCTTATTTTTACCTTTTTAATGAAAATAATAATCAATCATTTTTTTGTTTCTTAGAAGTTTTGATTATAATTAATTATTTGGTATTTGAAACTTTTTATTGACATTATTATAATTGCTATAGTTTATTTTAAAAATTGTTTGTAATATGAAAATAATTATAGTTAAAATCGATTTATTGCGTATTAATTATTTACTTTTCTGTTGATAAAACGCTACAGAATATTTTAATTACAAGGATATATTATTAATTATCTGGAATCCATAACTGACTTGAACTGCCCACCCATCGCACCGTCAGATCCAAGCTGCCGGCGCCTCTTTCGCCACTGCTGGCGCCACCAGTCTCGGCGGCTATCGGCACAGTCTGATGGGCAACGGTACGGGAGCAGCCGCAGGGGGAGTGCTGAGCGGCCAGTTGCCCACCCTCTCGGACAGTGATCTGGACATCGATGACGACGATGATGACGATGACTCGCTGTCGGGTCTCCTGACTGAGGAGGACCTGGAGGGGGGCGGAATCAACCCGGAGAAGTTGCAGGAGTTGGCCCAACTTCTCTCCATGTTCAGGTCAGTGTATTATCGATTTTGTAGCTTGCGTCTTGTTGAGACTCTCTGGTGCCCGCGGGCTGGTCTGGCAATTTTTGTTGATGTCATAAAATTATAATTTTAATTAATCACCGTCTGATGCATAATATAAAGTGTTTTTTATATTCCAGTTTTTTTTAATATAATAAGTAATATAGAACTTTTTCATTATTGAGTCATATAAGAGATTCAATAACATAATTTAAAATATTTTCATACTTTTTACAGATATCGTAAAAGTAATATATAATTATATCATAATAATATGTAAGTAAAATGCATTATAGATACAAATCTTATAGATATGCAATAAAATTATAGCTACAAATTTAGTAATTACGTAATGCATTTTCGTTCTGTTTGCAAATAATTGAGGTTCATATGTCGAGGTTCATTCTTAGTTGAAAACAGAACTTTACTGGGATATTTTCGCAGCACTCTATTTTCCGACTATCCCATATTTCTGTGTTACATTGTCTGAATATCAACGTCTGAAAAGGAATCTGCCGTAGTCTTGTTTTTCTATATTTAGTTCAATTAAGTATGAAAAGTAAGTTATATCACTTCAATGTATGATATTTAATAAAAATATTAATGACTGCGCTTTCTATTTTTATTGTTAATTTTTAATCAGCTATTACAAAAAACAGCACATGCACGCATACATTAAATTATAAAATCGACAAAAATAATTAATTTATACTCTTATAGAATTTCTTTTGATTATAATAATCCGGACAAGAGGATCACTCTGCTCTCTTTAGATTTTATTCTTTTGAGATGAAGTTTATCTTATAGATGTATTTTGTTCATATTTAATGCAACTAGCATCGTTTTATATTTAAGTATTCAATTGTTTTCTGTTGACGAATATAGTTAAGTACAAATTAGAATTGTATACGCCCTAACAGTTAGCAAAAAACAGCCAAAAGATTTTCTAAGTGTATTTATATTTAAATTATTTACATGACGATAGCAAATCTGTCAACTGTCCCGATTTCGAAATCGCATTATATCGGGAAAGTTTTCGTTTTCCTAACTGTGTTCGGTGACTAAGCAATTTTCTATTTCAAGCACTGTGTGTATAGCATAGTCACAAAGTAAAGTGTACCACTTATCTCAACCTTCAGCCCGCACCTCAACGAATTGACCCAGCAGCAGCGCGCTCTAGAGGCCAGTGGTTGTTGTCCGCATCATCCCTCGCCGCCCCCACCGCCGCCCGCACCCTCCTCCACCTCTTCTGCTGTCGGCGGTCTCATGTCAGCACCGCCGCCGCATGTGTGCCCCCTGCATCCGCACAATCACGTGACTCCGCCCATTCCTGCTGTGGTCCCAGTCAGGACCCCGCCACCACGGCAACAGGTACGTGCCACCAATGGATGCTTTCTTTAGTACAGAATCAATATGCCATGATTGATTATAATAAGAGATCATTTTAAAAAAATCAATAATTGAAAAATTAATGAGATTAATTTCGTTAGTTTCAATTTTGTAGAGTTTTACTAACAGTCTACTGGGTGGCGCTTAAGTTCCATAGCCCAAAATTATGTTTTATAGAACAAAAATAAAATTAATTAAACATCTAACTTTCCATGCTAATTAGACTAGAGTTAACGGATCAATATCAAGTGCAGTGTAATTCTGCGCATCATCATTGCGCTGGCTCAGAGCCGATCAGATCTATCGATTATTTAAAAAAGATAATATATGTAATCAAATAATATAATAAAACAGTAATAATTTTGATAAACCATGGCGCAAGTAAACAGACTTCTGCTGTTGAATGAAAGAATACATGTTATAAAACAATTTTATCTTGGCTTAAGCCATATCGGCCTCATGCACTACAAGGGTTAAATGAAGACGATCCTGACCCTGGCCTCAAATTTTGTGAGACTTTCATGGCTTACTTCAAGGAAGATCCTGATATAGTCAATAAGATTATCTGGACAGATGAGGTGTGTGTATTAGAGTCATAGTAAACCTCATGAAATTTTAACATCAGAAGTAACATGCCCAGTGTAACAATTTGGGCTGGTGTTTGCAGGGAGGATTAATTGCCCCAATTTTCTTTGACCGCTCTGTTAATTCAGAGAACTACCTTGTTATGTTGAAGGAAAAAATGATTCCTGCTGTATCCAATCTCATGGATCTAAACAACTATCATTTCCGACAGGATGGTACTCCACCCCCAATATGGTGTTAAAGTCAGAGAGTGGCTCAATTCAACTTTTTCTTAGTGTTGGTTGGGGCGCAGAGGACTAATCGAATGGCCGGGACGCTCTCCTGATTTCACACCCGGATTTCTTTCTCTGGGGTGTCCTGAAGGACAAAAGTGTTCGCACAAAAGCCAAGAACCATTGCAGCTTTAGAAGACACAATCCGAAACCTGTTTACTAATATCACTCCTGATATCTGTCATAAGGTGTCAAACAGTGTTGTTCGACAATTTGAAATTGAAGATTGCTTCTTTTGTGAATTCTTTTGTGTTCAAGGTGTTCAAATATTTTTTCAAAATGTTTTGTTGTGGTTAACTAATCCTAATAATCATTTTTAATAAAGAAATAAAAGTAAGATATTTCATAAATAAATATTTTAGTTCTATACAGCATTATTTTTGCGTTAGGGAACTTATGCGCCGCCCTGTATATTATATAACGTAAGATATCCCGAATAACAATAACTGGAACTATTTTTGAATTTCGTTCCACTAGCAACAGCCGACGACAAGTAAGAATCGAAAGAAGAAAAAGAATCAAAACGGTGCCGGTGGTGGTACCAATGCCACTTCATCAATGGCATCGGCTGCCAGTAGCAACAACGGTAGAGCTGCGGCGGCTACCATGCCAACAACAGCCGGGCAGCAACAGCAGCACCATACCAACCATGTCTGGATCAGCGCGGCCTCCGGGTACGACGACACTGGTGGCTCGGCTTCGTCTGTCCGGGCCAGCGAGGTGTTCAAGGAGATGGAGGAGCGGATACTCCCCTTCCTCAAGAACACCTATGTGTCGGAGTATCGATTTCCGCACAAGCTGTCGGCTGTGGAGAAAAAGACGCTCAAGCGGGTAGGTTGTTTGTTTTCATTTAATTCATTTAAATTTAAACGCATAAACGTAATACACGTCATAAACATAATCTAAGTTGGGATTTAAAGATTCAAGCAAGAAGAATAAACAAAATATTTAAAACAACGACTAGTGAGACAAATAAAAGGAGAAGTCTACCATTTGTAGCATTTTGATTTTTAATTATTATTTTGTATTTAATATTATTGTTAATTAACTCTCTTTTTTTAATGAAATATTTTTACTTTTGCGTGTTTGTTATTAGTTTACTACCAAATGTTAACTTTACTACCGCCTGGTGTGTCATCTAGTTCTAATTGTATCGCCTTCAACTTTTGAGTGGTTATCAGGTTCGATTACTAAAATAATGTCTACACTTAAGTTGACTCCCCTTTCCTTTAGGATTTACGAGAACCCTGTACCTTCCTTTCATTCCCTCCAGATAGCCTCTGATCGCGACCTGGACTGCATCACGGTGGACGAGGGAAAAGAGCGTTATGTGGCCCTGAAGAAGCGGCCCCCCAAGGAACTGTCGCCCAGTGAGGTGGAGATGACTATCGATCAGCTGGAGAAACAGGCCAGGAAGACCCTGTCGCTGGTCAAGATGCTCACTGAGAAGAGGGCTGCCGGTAGGCTTAGGACTTTCTTACTTGCGTTACAAACTTCATCATCTTTTGAATCGGTGTATTCACAACACTATTGTAATGTCATTATCGCCCGGATTTTTTTTAATATAATAATTGTTAAAAATTTTTTTATAAATGATTGCAAATATTAAAAGTTATAGCAGTACATAAGATTTTTATTGAGTAAAATAAATGTTTTAAAATTGTTTAAGTTATTAAAATCGGAAACATTGATTTTATTAATGTATTAATATTCATCCTTGAAGATAAAAAAAGGCTAGCCCGAAGGTTTCTAAGCAACTAAAGCCAGTCCATCGGGGGATTTGGTTCCAAAAGATAAATTCCTCAAGAAAACTTGCCTTTTATACAGCAAGCAAAGAACTCTTTCTTGCAATCGTAAAATAACAATATGAGCGTAGCCCTCTAGACTACCTACTTATTCGAGGTCATGATTTATAGCTATAATTACAAACTTCAGCAAATTTTATCCTGGAAAATGATCCGACGGAAACGATAAAAAATTGTCGCTTTTTTAACAATCCAGATTAATACATCCTTCAGAATCTATGTATAGGAACATGACTCTAAACATGTGCTTCTGTTACCGCGATCACGTACACCTCACTCCCCCCACAACCCCCAATACAGCACCAGGCCAACCAGCCCTCCCCGTCGCCCCCTTATCGCCCCAACAACTGGCCGCCCTCGGTGGTGCTGGTGCCACCTGCAGCCACGGCGTCCTCCTGTCATCGATCGGTGGTCATGCCAGCTGTCATGCACCACCCGCTGCCACCCTAGCAACTGGGGCGGTTGCCAAGGCGGCTGCTACTCCTGCTGCCACCACTTCTGTTGCTACTGCTGGGGGTGGTAGTCAGGCGGCTACCTCAAAACCGGCGGCGACTGCTGCGACGGCTAAGACTGTCACCAAGGGGGTTGCCATGACAACTTCGAAGGACGGTGGCAATGAGGCGGGACATGAGATATCCATCCAGGCCAATGCTCACGAGCTGGTGAGGCCCGATTTACAGTTCTTGGCTGTGATTCTATTGTAAAGGTTGCCCATCAAAAATCGATACAATTTATTTCCTAAACGATGATTTTATTGGTGTTCAATCGATATTTGTTTATGTCATGGAACGTGCGTTTTGGCCATTATGTAAAGATGATACGTGGTCTTTGTGAGTACATGATTTAAATGTGTATGTGCATATAATAATTGTTTATCGATTTTTGATGGACACCCGTATCTATATGTTCTGTATCATTAACATTGATATTAAATGCAGAAAAAATGTATTATACATTTAATAAAAAATATCTACTATATACATATTTGAACACATTATATTAAATAAGAAAGAACTCTTTATTTGAGGAACTCCTAATTGTCAAAAATTAGGAGTTCGCAAACAGAAACCCTTCTGACTGCACTATACTAACTTTCATGTCTATCTACTCTGCTGACAATAATAATAGAGGATATTAATTAATGTATTTCCAGTATGTCGTTATTTTCTTATACACCTTCTGTAGGAAACATTTGTGCAGTAGGTCGAATTATTTAAATTGCTTTTTTTAAATCACGTATTTTATTGCCAGATTCAGCATTTGATTAAAACAATATCCTTTTAAGAGACATAGTGTTTTCTGGTCGATAAAAACATTGATATTTAAGTACAAGAGGCACGACACACTGACTCGTTCACTGCGCCGGCTATTATTATCTGGAACTTTATCTAAGACACAAACCTGTACGTGCGCGAGCTGATGGTGTCATCGGTTTAATGCTCGCTCTTATAATGTGAAGTACTGCTGTGTAGTTGATTTGTGTAACCCCACATCACTAATAATTATAGTATATAGCTGTGATACTTTAATATATATCTCTCTCTCTCCTTCCCTCTGTCAGTGTATTGTATGTTGTTATGAGCCTGTGTATCTTATCGTTTATGCAGTGTGGTTAGTAATAGTTAGTTAGCATACTGTTCTGCACTACTAACTATCATGACCATCTACACTGCTGACAATAATTATGTTCGCTTATCGCTTCAATATTGAACTTTATGTTTTGTCTCTAGTCTCGTGTTCTCAGATATAGTTTCCCTTGTCTACATATTTTTATATCTCTATCTCTCGATATATACTAATCTACAAAAATAGAATTGTTTGGCCCTCTGCATTGTATTTGACAATTCACTTTTTTTATAGACTCTCTCTCATTGCAATTTTACGTAATCAGGAACCAGCTGCTGTGGCGAGTTCTGTCACGCCAATAACACGTTAAAAAAGTATTTGAATAGTTATTCTTCTCAGCTCCGCTCAATCAATACACCCGGCAATGAATCAGACTCTAAAAACAGTGTTATTTTCAAAAATGGAAAAAACGATACGAATATCAGTTTTAAATTAATTCAATTTTCAAGTGATTTCATTCTTGAGTTTTATCACGTACCAACATAATATATTGATATTTTTATGGCGAGTCGATTGTATGTCTGATAAGAATTTTGCGCTGCTGTAATACAACATGGATCGATATGTTAGTATTTTTATCCGGTTCGATATTTTGACTAACTATTTTATTACTATCCTACAGTAGTGCTGTGCATAATATTATTATTCAACACACAATAATGTTTGTAGTATAGAAGCGGATTATTTATTGAATTATGTAGTTAATTGGTGTCGAGTATAAATACTATTATACTTCATCTGTTTATCTCTGCCAGATGGATATGAACCAATCAGCAATTAGCTCGTGTATTCATCTGATCGGTAAATTGTGACAGTTTTTAGTTTATTTGTATAGAAATTGTAAAGAGCAATTTCCGAACCTACTCTTGATTGAAAAATGAGTTAACGTGCCACTACACTAACACAATTCTATCTAAAGAGATCAATATATGGTTTTTGATACTACATATAGCTAATAAAAAATGTATATATACATAATATGAAGCATTCTTCTTTTTTGACTTGTACATATTATTTAGTATTTTTTAATTATACAACTTTTATAATAATAATTAAATTAGAATTAAAACAAGAATGTCCAGTTTACTGCATTTATATTTATCAATGGTAAGGATAGATAGAAAATACTATTTAATAAAATATAATGATACATATATGATGCGGAAGTCATGTGTAGCCCTATTCATATTCTGTGAGTAAGCATAACTAGGTGCTTTTGGAAGCCTATTACATTCTCGCTGTCAATTTAGTACATTATTGATGTGTCCTTTTTTAAAACAATTTTAAATAGTTTTGTTTTCTAATTAGACGCTTGGCTTAGTGTTTATTTAGCCCGAAACATGTGCTAATTATATTACATTAGACATTATGTTATCAGCGATTGTTTCAGCTAAATGCTTTATGATACTGACTTCATTTAAAAATGTCTAATGTTTAGTAATGTGTTACGTCGTTATTCAGTATATTCATTGAAACTATATGAAATCAGAAGTGTATTAAGAATTAGGCAGATAATGAAAATTTGCCTCAGTAGAATTTGAAAAGGAACACCGGTCAATAATTTTGACCCTCCACTTGACGATTCTGGTAAAGTTTTGCTTATTATACACTACAGGGATCGGCATACCGATGCGTCACTTTACTGGAATATCTTTATTAGCTTGTTTAAAATTTGGTAAAGCATATATACTTACACACTTCACTTGTTTGTATAGTTATGCAACTATCATCTTTGGGATGATTAGATTATCAGGGAGAACGTCTTATTTCAATTTGTCATGACTCATGACTAATTTGCATATTACTATTTGTTCCATTTGCCTAAATTATTGCAATATTAAGAAACTATTTCTGAATTTATAAGGATTACTATTTAAATATATGTCATCTTGAGGAGGCAACCGCGAATCGCCATCGTCTTGGTGAACTGTGATATTTCCATTTTGTAAAAGTCTAGCGCAAGTTAGGCTATTACCAATTGCTATTTTTATCACAACGCTGGATCTGGAGCTTATATTTAATTAATACGAGATGCAGTGAATATAAGGCGAATTCGTACATCCATTCAGTATTATTCGAAATTACCTATACGTATTTCATTAATTACAGTTATTAGAATGTAGAGCAAACAGTATAGACGAAATGATACTTATCCATTTGATTAAAAAGCTACATTTACTTTAAAACAAAGTATATCTTAAAAAACATTTATTGAACACGTTTTATAAACTGGAAATCAATCAATTTTACTTAGTTCAAAATAATCCATAAATATTATTCAAACTTCGTTTTTAAATAATTAATATATTTTGCAATTTGATAATATTGCTGACTTCTAACTCTGTGCAGCCGGGCAAGAAACGAATGATCGACGTGGGCCTGCAGACTTGCCCAGAAGGCTGGTACGTCTGTCAGTACTGCGAACAGGACACCCCAGAGACTGAGCAGGTGTCCCACAGAGCCTCTTGCCTTGCCGAGCACCGCGAGCGCATGGTTGCCAGGGCCGCCGAGGCTGACCGCAGACGCGCCCGGAGACGACGGGTATGATAATGAGCCTGCTTGTAATTTGTTATTAATGATTTATTTACTGTGTTTTTGACGATTCTGTGAAGTAGTATCATTATGTATAATAGTGGGAATTTTCTATTTTAATCAATGAATTATAAGGAAATTAGCATGTTACTTTTGACTTCCATCTTTTTGGGTCTTGAAGTAGTATTAACAAATTTGAGAGAAAATTTCAGTATGTTGAGTTTAACCAGTGTTACCCAGTGAATAAGAATAATCAGTAAGAATAATCGTAATATTAGAATAATACCCGTAAACAAAAATACTTCTTACCTACAAAATAATTTAATCTTTTCTATATTCAACAATAAAACAGTATTAAATTTACAAATCTAACTAATTACTTCCTGTCACGCCAATTGTTTAATAACATTATCTATCATTCTATATCTGTGGAATTATCTACTTTTTTCTTTCCGAATACATTATTCAAAAGTAAAAAAGTTAATATAATAATTAATATTAAAAGTTAATATAATCAAATGGGTAACTGTGAACGTTATTATGATAATGTACCCTATACTACTGATATCTCAGACAAGTAGTACAATTTCCAACCACCTGTATTTCCAGCGTCAACGCGGTGAACCGGACACTGATGCCGGGCCTGAGGCAGAATCCGAGGCTCGCGCCCGCCTCGCGCGTATCCATGATAACGACCTCGACTCGCTGCTGAAGACGGTCCAGCAGATGGACACCAAGTGCAACACACGCGGATGCTCGGTGAAGGCTCAGGTAGAACACTACAGAACTTTCTCATTTGTTTTTCATAATGGTTGCCTATATTTGTGTATTAAAAGATATATCATACGTAGCATTTGGGATGTTATCAATCATTTTTATTTTTGACTAATACTATTTGTGAATAATTATGGTGTTTTGAGCGAGTGGAAGTCCATATTATGTTACTGTAGTTTTATCAGAGTCGTGGAAAATAATCTATTTTTACCTAATAAATACCCTTTTCGGTTTCTCTTTTAAAATGATGATTCTCATCCTTATTGATTCAGATTGATAGATTTAAATTCTGCTGACTTTGTTGCTATATTACTTTATACTTCCGTTATGATAATCAATTTAAAATTCGGTGAATCGTTTTCAACTGTTGGGTTATTTTGCTCAAATTCTATTTATTCAGTTTATTGTGATATTTTATACGATATTCAGTTTCAATTCCGTCATGATAATATATTTTTTAAATTCAGTTAAAATCTTGATTACTTTAAAAATTCTAGTTTGAAAATAACGTTAATTGTAAAAATAGATCTTTAAAAAAACCTTTTTAGTTTTGTATAATTGAGTAGTAGGGTAATTCGGTTAGTATATCCTGGATTTGACTAAATATAGTTCTGATATTGACTGAATTAAAAGATAAGATTATACCTATACATCTATGTACCATACACTTATTAACTTTCTTGCTTCAGATAGCCAATATGGTGGTTGCGAAGTATTCGTATGAAAAATTGATGTACAATAATTTTTCTCTTAAGTCAGAAAAATTTATGCTCTGTCCATCCATTACAATTTTGTTGGATGTTTTGAAATTCTATGGGGCACCATGCATTGCCTTGAAAATAAAGGCAATACAAATTCAGTATTGTAATTATTGATTATAATACGTTTCTAGTAACTAAGCCAACAACGTCGTCATCAGCTAAATAATTCAATATTTAAATAAAATAATTGAAGGTTTTAAGATTAACATTCAAGATTTTAAATGTTTTAAACTATATTATTGTTGAAGTGACGATGTCGTCTTGTCCTTGTCTCTCCTTCGTGTCTTCTCTTGTCATAACAATGTGGTGTATTGATTAATCCCCCCCCCTGTAGCTATGTCAACACTGTCGTCACCCCTTCTGCATCGAACACATGCGTCACCACGGCTGCCACAACACCGGCTTCACAGCCGCCGCCACCGTTGCCATGGGAGCGAGTGGCGCCACCGCCGCCCCAGCTGTGGGAGTGGGTGTGAGCACCGGTACCGACATGGAGGGGGGCGAGGTCCAGGCAATGGGAGGGCAGCATCGATCTAGTGCTGGTCCTCCCGCGGCCCACTCGGAGTTATCCTACTTTGAGAGGTCTCAACTGCGGAGAAACTTCAAGCAGAAGATGGCCGCGCTTAAAGAGAGGAGGACCTAAACGGGGGGGGGGGGGGGG
>JAUZND010092216.1:0-14714 GCA_034780555.1 Coelogynopora nodosa | reverse complement strand
CCTTTTTTGCGTATCGATATTTATGGATGGCCCCTATTCTGTATTCTCTCCATTTAGAAAATGTTGACTTACCCTGTTTTGATTTAGACATATGTCTCTATAGGGGCGCCTAAGCAATGTACTGTTTTTTGTAAACAAGCATACTTTTAAGAACTGAGTGGCTCAATAGTTATAGACGTGACTGAATTCCATTTTATACTTAGTAGGTTTTAATTTCGGTTCCAGCCACTTCATCCCTGGCTTTATAGTATCTGCGGCGGCAGTCTAGTATTTACCAACTCGGAAGAGTTCTTTAGGCTGATACCAGATGTGCGAGATTTTGTCGGAGACCGTGAGACTAACGAACAGAAGTCCGCACATTTACTGGACAATTAATCACTCCTATAGTAACTGATTTACAAACAATTATTTGAAAATGACATTTTCGTGTACAATTTTTTAATTTTTATAAATTAATAAAACATTATTAGTTAATTTTGTTTCGGATTATAATTATATTTAACAATGAAAATGTTCCGAAAATATATTTCAAATTTAAACAATAACTTTGAACACATCATTTAAACAATCACTAGCTGTAGGATAAGTTTTTTACAAGGTGATGACTCATCATTTGTTATAGATTGGCGAAAATACCTATTTTAATTGCTTCCAGTGAACTACATTTTCTACTATTTTCACCAACGAATATATTGGTGAGTATCTGTCCAAAATAAATTCATATTCGTGCCATAGCATACAAATCAGTTATTTATTCATATAATATATATTTTTATAATAAATTACCTATTCAGCTTTATTTTTAATAAAATATTCTAAAATATCCCGACATATAAGAATTTAAAATAGTCCTAACTTTGCATGGCACTGTCCAATTGTTATGAAATTAATTTGATTTAACTTAAACAATAACACCAATAATTTACCGCTTCTAACACATTTTGGATAATGTTTTTTGTTCCAAATATATCAGATATGCGGTACTTTTTCACCAATTCGTTGACCATCAACGAAATTGGGCTATTTGATGACATTACGTAGTAGTTATAACAGATGTGCACCAAATTTTAAAGAAAAGTATGCCAAGTGATGTCAAAAAAAGGCCAATTTATTATCTGTCATTTCGGAGCTCTAATATGCAGTTACGAGGAACATTTTTGTAATAAAGAAATATTTAAATAACATTATAATAAATATTATTTTTATTAAATATTAATTACTAAATGAAACATTAACAAATTGTTGTCACTATGTCACTATGGTAACCTGCCTCATTTAATGTTGCTTATGATCTCAATGATTATAGTTTTTAGTAGCGGTGATGCAAATCTGCATGTAAGAATAATGTTTAAAAAAATTGTTCAATTAGATAGTAAATTTTTCGAATTATCTCAACAGCCTGTAGTTAGTTCGATAAATTTGTTAGGAAGACAGAACATTCCCGTCAGTAAAAGAGTCATTAGCTTTGACATACAATAGATCCAGAATTGATTTTGAATTTAGCACATCTTTTTTTCCAACCCAAGGTCAAATTGTACCGAGCGAGTAAAGGCGTTCGGTTCACAAATGAAGCGTCTTATAAATACACTGATCTGGCATCCCACAAGTAAAACTAATATGTACACTCCAAGAGAATCACTGCTCCAGTCCCCCCCGCCCCGCCCAGGCTCCCACGCAGGCTCAGGCTTCACACCGCTCAAGTGGACCGTGCCTGAGCAGCAGCAGTCCGTCTACCACATCTGCTGCTGCAAGCACACCTCCTCGCCGCCCTTCTGCGACGGCACGCACACTGACCTGCCACTCAAGGTGAAGGCCCGACAGGAGGCCTGTCCTGCCCGGGAGCAGCACCGAGCCAAGGGGGCCGTTGAGGGGGCAGCGGCTCCTGCTGACAAGGCGGAGAAGCCGGGCTGTCGTCTGTGCACCAGGTGTGGCTACACACCCGACTTTTAGACGTGTGTGTGTGTGTGTGTTTTGCATCTGTATAGATGTTAGGACAGATGGGTAGTCTGTGTTTGTCAAGCTTGCCGTTAACATTTCATTATTCTGTGTGAAAATCGATACCGTAACCTAAATATTTAATATAAACACCTCATTTGGATAGATATTATAAATTTATTGTGTGAAACATGTACCAATGAAATATACCAATTATTTACTTAAATATGATTTTTGCTTTTACATATCATTGTAATAATGTATAACTTGAACTGTCTTCTGTTAGATATGTTTAGATAATTAAATATTTTATTATAAAAATAATCGATAATAAATTAAGTTTTACATAATTTTTTTAAAACGTGTTTATATTTTTTATATAATATTTTCAATGTGGTATATATAAATGTAAACTATATAAAAATAAATGTAGTATTCTTTTTAAATGAAATCACCCGACATAATTTACTAAGTGATTAACATATGTTTTTCATGATAACTATCTAATACATACACGAAAGTTAATTGTAATTTATATTTTATTTGATCTAGTTGGTCTCACTATACATTAAAGCAACGTTAGGCGTTATTTATGCAGAAACTAGTAAATATACAGATGGCCAATCTATTTGTGATGTTTTCTTGTCATTCCATCATAACATGGATTTCACTTGTTTCATTTTTTATCGTGATTAATTTAAGTAATTCATTTAATCCATTTATAAAAATGTTGCATTCATGATTATTTTATAGAACTAATAAAAAGATTTACCAATCGATTATCTTTTAAACATGTTAAACTGACCTATCCCTTTTTAAAAATTTAATTTAACACAATCCTAAAATATAATAAATATTGAGTCTCAAAAATATCTCAAAATGAGGCATAGGCAGGCTAATTGAACCCTATCGAACGGATGCTTTTTGTGGACAATTGATAACTCCTCCAATACACAATTAAATTAAATAAATTGGGTGAATTAATTTTTTTCATGAAACGTTCAGTTAGGTTCAGTTAACGTTGTCTGGCAGCAGATGGTTTCTTTAATGAAGGTATTAATTTATTCCGACTGTTTAGTAATTATATATTTCATTACTAGAACTAAATTAAGTCTTCATCACATATATTTTTTGGTTAACTTGATATTTTCAGAGGACTTAATGTATAACGTGTAGCAACGTTCTTATAAAGCTGTAATAAATAATAATAGTAAATAAATAATAAAATTAATAATAATAGTAAATAAATAATAATAAATAAATGCTAGTATTTTCTTGCTAGGACAGTTTGTAATTTAATAAATAAATAAAACAAAATTGTGTAATTAAGTTATCTGCGCAAATAATAAAATTGGACTGTTTTAATTGACATGTAACTAGTTAAGATTTGTTTGCATCAAATTTTTGCATCAAAACAAAAATTAAAATCATAGGCTTTATTTTAATTAAATAGCATTAGTTTGTTCAACTATTTGTAAGGCAATTTTGGTGTCTGTAATATCATCAGTGTATTTTTACTGAACTTTTCAATGTTGGTATTTAGCTAGTGTGTTTTTATGTAAGTGTATCGTTTGCCATATGTCTCACTTATGATTTTGTATTAAATTACATTCCAAATAATTCGATTTTTAACTATATTAAAAAAGATTATTCTGACAAACAACATTGTTTTATATTTAGTGACTTTATTAAAAACATTTGCAGTCGAAAATAAGAATTTATTTCTCATGGGCAATTTGTATAGAATATTTGTGAGGCTTATTCTAATATATTATAATATGGGGCTTAAACTATGCATTAAATTGTTTTTTACAGGGCAGCAAAAAAACGGAACCCAGCCAATGTAGATATCAAGTTATTTGTAAACTGCGTCGTGACATGTCGTTTGAATGTTTCTGTAAATGATTTCAATTATTAATCCTTCGTACGTTGGACATACTTTTTAGGGTTTGCTACATACATGGAGGGGAGCATTTTACACTGTTTACCTGATTACGTCATTAACTCCAGTTAGAAAAAATATAGGAAAATAACCAATATAAGCTATAATTCAACCAATTGACTTGATTCTTTTCGCATCTGATTCCAGATAACGAGATCTATATTTGTTAATTTTTTTGATAATTATACTACTTATGTAAATAGGGTGTAAGTAGTATACATCTATTTGAGTATTATTTTAAATTGCTTGTTATTTTAATAAATAATTATAATATTCAAGTTAGATGAATATAGTTTACGATGAACTTATTTTTTCTATTAATGTTGCAAGGTTTAGCTCCTAACATCATCGGCAGGAATGAAAACCCAGGGGGGTATAACATATATCAATAATAACACCATTTTTCGGGTATGTAAAAATATTCGAAAATATATTTTTTTAGATAGATAAAAGTATTTTAGCCACTGAGTAAAAAAATCATCGTCGTACGTTATATAGTTCAATAAAAAACTTAATTTCTTTAAAAAAATTGGCCCTACCCCCTCACTACGAAGGGTTAATCGATATATTAACTTAACTCTGGAACTACATTGAAGTCGGTTTTCAGTCCATAGTAGAACCAGGTAGGGTGAATTTAGCCCCATGTTGCTTCTACACATATAATTTAATAGTCATCTCCATAAAATGTTCAATATCTTTCTAATATAGTATATGTTAGTTCAACAGTTATATCATATACAGGTCAATATATTGCAGTGGTTATTTTCCTAACTGGAGTTTATGATTTACTCAGGTCATAAAAAAATATACTCTTCTATTAATTTTTTGAAAATAAAAATAGCTTGAGAAGTCTTGAGAATGTATCTGTATACCAAATTTAAGAATAATAAGATGATAGACAGTTTGTTTTTCTAGGGGTGGGGGGTTAAAAAACCCTACACGTAGCAAATCTAATAGCTCAAAAATAACACCTATTTTCAATTTTTTTTAGATTCCCAATATTTCTACATGCAGATTTCAATATTTGCTGGTAGAGGATTTAGTTCCATCATTATGACTCCCACCGGCCCATATTGTGAAATAGTTGACTATACTCGCCCTGCTATCAACAAAAGACAACTGCAATAACAACTCAAGATATTTGTATATTTAAATGATGATATCGTAGCAAACGCTGCATAACAGACTTGATAAACATTGTTGTACTGAATCTAGCCGAATTCACAAAGGCAAAAGGAAATACAGGAAAGTCATTTCTTGGTTAACACTGTACAATCTTTACATTTAGTAACACGTGTGCATAAATCCAAACTAAACTACTGCATTGCACAGCAGTACCATATTACGAGATGAGGTCTAAATTTAACAAAGTCATCATTGATTATAATAATAATATATGTGTAGTAAAAAAAATTCAAAACCAACTTCACTATTGTAATGAAGGCAAACAAAACGATGTCATAATATGAATTTTTACAACCCTCGTAACAATTTATAGGGAATTATTTATATTAGTATAATAAACAGCTTATTTGGGTTCGTTATAGTATAACACAGAAATATCACTTTGTTAACTAAATTAGCGTCAGTCTATTTCCCACTTATGGCCAGGTGATGCGTTCTTGACGAAAAACGATGTTCACCATGCATGAGTACAGAGAGGCAGGCAGATAGAAAAGGTGTCACAAACTGGTTCCTATACTATCAACAAGTAGAGCAAGGTAATAATTACAAGAGAGATGTGGAATAGCAAACAGAAGGTTGTTGCTCGAGGCACACAGCATCGCGTGAAAACAAATTATAATATATATATATATATGATATCATAGACTGATGTCAAAAAACAAAAAGTTCATAAAATCATGGAGAGTTAAAGCAGAAATTATATTATAAATAATATTATGTATACTATACAGGTAGTGGTACATTATCCCCCATGGAAAATCTGTTTCAAGTGGCAGCTGTTGGTGCCCTTTCACGTTCTCTCGTAGTGTTCCAAAATACGGTGTTTGTGTCAGTCTAGCTAAATATAATTAAATGCGATTACAGTCGAACAACAGTTATAGCGTATTTTATGGTTAGAATCGAGCGTACTAAGCAATATTGAAATATAACGGTATTTGCCTGTATTTCACTTTAAGGCACTTAGAAGGGGGAGTGGAAGAAAAAAGTAGGATTGATATCTGACGGAAGATTTAAATAACTTTAATACAAATTGGGATATATAATAAGTATGTGCCATTTTACACTTTATTGGTAGTTAATGATATTCTATGGCTTCGTTTAACTTCTTCCAAGACGGTTTACGAATCTGAATAATTTTAATTTACTGTACCCTCCTTCATTTCTGGTGTATTAATAGAAATCCTTTGAAGAAGAATACAAAAGGATGTTTTACAATTGAAAAAGATAGGAAACACTCAAATTAATTTGTAAATAAGTAACAAGCTGCTGGTCATCTGACTTATTTATCGGCTTCTGTGGAGTTTCTTAGGCGTTTATTAAAACAAAATTAATTGTTTTAACCAAATCTGAATAAAATCGGTGAATAAAAATGGTGAATACTTTGTAGTATTCACCATCAAAATAAAACAATTTCACTCGAAAAATTTAGTTGACAAACACAAAAGAATCTCCAGATGTTAAATTAGCCAGTAAGTATGTACCTACACAAATTAATTTTAGTGCTTCCAATTTGTTTTCAATTATAAGACAAACTTTTGTATTCTTCCACAAAACATTTCTATTAATACTCTAGGATGAGGGGAGGGAGGGAACAGAATATCCAAATGAAACAGATTCCAAAACCCTATTTGAAGAAGGTAAATGAAGCCATCGATTAAACTATTCAAGACACTGGTAATTGCAGCTGAATTGAGTTAATCTCAGCTACTCTAAAGGATTGAGGATTATCTCTTAGTGTTTCAAGCTTGACATAGCTTCATGTCGGACCTGCACAGGATTAATTACTGCACATTAAATGGGGTGCGCTTCATAAAAGTCGATAGTGAAAGATCATGATTATTGGTTAAATCTGAATTGGTAAATATGTCTAGCTATACTTATGGAATTAGTTGAAACTTTAATAAATTGATGTTACCTTCGAATGTAGAATGCACGTCATCATAATATATATAATTTCCTGATCTAATCTACAAATATCGCAGTGGATTAAGTTGTCTTTAAGAGATTTAAATTCGATTATTTGAGGGCTAAAACAAGGTCTGAAAAAAACCTCCGAATAATATACCAAATCAAAATAATTCAAAGCTATCAGGATGACAAATGACGTAATTATAACTTCCGTGGAATAATTATGTCGAATATATTCAGGCTCACTGTAATATATTTTACACATGGGAGAGAACGTAAATTCGGGAATGGCCAGCTTCACGCGAAGATTAGTCAAAAGAAACTGGACTGTGAACACAACAACGGCCACAACTCAATGATTGTGTTAATATTATTATGTCTGTGTAAATAGGTCAGGCATACATTAGATAGTGTTACATTTATATTATGAAAAAACGGAGAGAAATAAATACGTTGATGAACAAAAATGAAAACGACCTAACTGTGAGAGTGGATTCTACCCAAACTGTAGATGTTTATTTATAGAATAGAGCTGAAAGAATGGACAGTTGTGTTTTATGAATGTTGTGTTAATGTAGGCTAGAATCGGTCATTGAAAAATCAATTGCAAACTGGCCTTTACCATATAATATTATGCCAAATATTATATTAATTATTTCAAATAGTATTTCAAATGGTGCATTTAGACGTTTCCTTGATTACACTTATTATAAACATTTCAAATAAATATAAAATGAGGTTTTACAATTTTCGGAAAATTCAATTTACAATATATACTATTGCATATTATTTAAAAAATATCGAAAAACAAAACAATTAAGGTTATAAATTAGTGTATTAATGATCTGTAAGTGATCAATCTATTTCGTATCAAATGATGTCATAGTCAAAGGAGTCGTTCACTCTCAATATTTCACTACATTAATACGTGAGTTATCAACATGACAAAACCAATGGCCTATCAATCTACACAGAATATTGTCTATTCTAATTCAACTCGGCTAGTCTACTCTGGCTAGTCTGAACTCGACTGATCCGGCCAATCCGAACAGAAATTAATAGACGCATTTTTCAGATATTCAAAACAGTGTAGTAACATCACTATATTCTAAGCGGTATCTTTTTCAAATAAAAAGTTTCACTGGGTCATTTTTACAAGTTGAGACCGGCTATAGTAGGTAAGTGAGACTGTCACAACTATCCACAGAACAAAAAGCTCCACTCTCTCACAGTGGCAGCCATAGTCGCCCGCCTCTACTTGGTGTAGTAGACTCGGTAGTAGAGCCACTTGACCCGCCACAGGGAGTACGAGTTGTCGAACTTGAGCACATAGACGCCGCGGCCCGGGTAGTGGTGACTGCCGCAGTACACCTCAGCGTGACTGTCTCGCCGGTACACGGGCACGATCTCCTCCAGTGGCCCGCAGCCTGACCCGGCCGTCTCCCCAGCACCATCATCACCCAGACCAGGACCAGCATCCTCGGGGAGGACTTCTGTCTCGGAGGACGGAGCGCCGGCTAGGTTAGAAGATGGTTTTAATTAATATCATTTGGCCAATGGTTTAAGATGCAATATATTATAACAATAATAAACGTGACCTAACCAACCGAAATCTTGATGTTCAAATCATTTATTTTAGATTATATGGCTTTTATTAGAAAAATCACCCAACCGGACCCCCCCGCACACCGAAATTTTGAAAACCTTTCAGTGATGGAAACTGGTGGTTCAGGAACACTTTTTCATAAGTAAATGATAACAAAATGTTTAAATCATTAAAAGTTTATATATAATTATGTTGAGCAGAAATAGGTGATCAATTCTGTTTAAAAAAATGCTAAAACCTTCCAGATATTTTGGGGATCCGGATGTCATCCAAAATGGTTGCCTGATTTTAATCAATCGACACGTGCCATCATTCATGTTTTAAATATATTATAGCAACAAATAACCCATTCTTAATCACAATAGTTTGATCATTTGTCACACGTGAATCCCAGTATCGAGGTGTTAAGGGCTTCAAGAATATGCTATGCTAATTTCAACTGGAACGCGACCCCAGAAGCTCTGGAAGGAATTTTCTATTATTTTTTCTAAAAATAAATATATCTATATATCTGGCTAACATGCGGGGTTCATTTTTATTGGTCACCACAATAGGTCTACACTACAATACACTTATTGCACTCGAGTCCAAAGACGTTCTACTGAAGTACCTCAGGACGTCCTAAAGGCCACATAACTATAAGAGATATTTTGTCAATGTTATGAAAATAGGTATACCTACCACACAAATGTCTATCATCATAATACATTTAAAGACTCTATCAGAATAATATATTTGTATGTTGGAAGTGGTCCAGAGAGAGATTTTAGATGAATTATTTCTTTTTTTATAAAAGTTGTTAAAAATTTGAAAAAATTAAAACGTATTTCATATGGTACATCTCATGCTATTGCTAATGAATTGACCTCAAATCAGAACCAACATGTTAACGATGAAAATGTGAACTACAATAAACAGACAAACTAGAGATGTTTCAATATACGAAAAGTATGGATAAATAAATTTGGCTTCATAACTTTTTTGTACAACTATTTTTACTTTAAAGCACTCTCTATGGTATGTTTACATTTAATGATAACACAACCATAATAAATAATCTAGTTCAGGTTGTGTTATTGTTGTAGAATTCAAGGGAAAATAACTTCAAGTTATTATTATAATAGCTCGAGCAGAAGGTAGGTAATTAAATTGCGTCAAATATGCGAACGAATTGACCACAATTAGAGTAAGTGTATTGTTGATACACCTGTTGGCTGTTATGTGTCAAACAAACAGAACTTGACTATGCAAATTGCTTCAATTAAGAAAGAAGCCATTTTGAGACAACTGCAGCCAAATATTATGAAGTTTCAAGTAGCGGAGTATATACCCAGAACAATTGTATTGTTTGTTTCAAGTAAAATATAAAAACATTCTCTGAGTATAATTTCCCAAACAAAGATTCTATACTGATAGTTGAGAAAAACCAACATCTGCAAACTTTATGTAAGAAATTTTCTGTTGCTTTGTGTTGCTTTGTAATAAATATTATCGTATTTCATTTCAAGCACACAATAGGTTATCGTTTACAAAAGTATTCATACTCAGATACATTGTTTTTCCTAATTGAAGCAATTTATACCCATAAATTCCACTTGTTTAACATATAATATCAACAAAACATTTTAAACAATATATAATTAATTAATCAAAAACGAACACATAGTTCGCCGAATCTTGCTTGTTTGTATTTAATAAACTATTTCCTGTTTCAATGCTGAGATATGTAGTATATACATTAGGGTATGAAGTATATTTACATTACATGCACTTTTTGAGCTAATCTTAATAATTATGATAGAGCTATCATTTCTGTGGCTTAGCACTAAAAAGCTATTTCAAAATGGCATGACAGAAAAAAATGGATTTACCTAACTATATAAAAACTCTACTTTCACTATGAAGATCCGGATAAACGAGACCAACATTAGTTATTGTTAAATATAGTTGAAATTAACTCGTAATCAAGGACAGAATGTTAGAAAAATAATATATAATAACGCGTTTTTTATCAGTTTATATGTTTAGTTTATTAACACATATATACAAATTTAGCGTATGAGGGTGATAATGACGTTCGACGAGCTGTCACAGCAAACAAGATATAATTAATTAATATTTCTAAAATGTTATTTTTTCAATTTTATTCCTAAATTAGATGAACAATATTTCTTGAAAATTAAATAATTTATTGCATTAAGCAAATACTTTATCAGTTGATTTGAAAAGTTTTTTCCTAACAATTTTGATTAATTAACCTTATATCTGGACAACAGAACAGATTGACAACCAAACAATAATTTTGTTTATATTTAATTTTTAGACCGAATGAGATGGATGATTGAATTCTAGTTGAGAATAATTACCAGAACAAGCGGAGTAATATTTTGAATTGGAAAACATTGACACTTTCACCGCAGGCTTGTTTCTGACATACTTAATTATTAAATATAAGTGAATGATGGCGTTCTTCTCAGTTCTAAGATTCAGTCAACTATTGACCACACATATCTGATCAGTAGAAAAACGCAAAACTTCCTTTTAACGAAATGTATACTACTTAATACAATCACATGCCTGCGTTGCACCTATTAATAATGTACCACGTCCAAAAAGCAGCTTAGTAAAGTGTGAAATCAGATAAGATTATTCTAACTCCAAACTCAAGGCAGTATACACATCAAATTAAATTAACTACCTTCAGCCATAACTACGTCTCCAGCCACCCATCTCAGCTAAGAGTTTTAGTCCATGTTTCGATAACGACGATAGGGTCAGATTTCTAAACAGAAGACAATGCCTAATAATTGTGATGTCTCGCTCAGCGACCACGGTTATTCTGTCATTATTAGGGGACAAAGTGGCACCATTCCTACTCAAGATAAGTACACAAATAATTGTTGAGTGAAATTAATTGATTTTACTTTTATCATTATCATTTGTATTCACATGGTACACCAAGTAACAACAAAGAAAAAGCCTAATACAATATATTTATTCTGACATTAATGACAGAATTGTTTTGTTCTTAAAATGGAAGGACACCCAATTTAGACCTTCGTTAATAAAACATCAACTAATTGAGTAACAAGAAAAATTAACAACACGCATAACGACGAGGTTTGAAACAATTCAAAATTTGTTTGAAATATTAAATGAATCCATGTAGTTAAGATATGCATTATGAATAAAACCAGATTATATAAGAAAACACGATTATCATCTAGGATAATAAGATAATAAAAATTGCGTGAAAATATCTGCATAATATATCAGCTATGAAAATTAAGCTTAAATAAAATGATCACATTGAACCTTTATTATAGAGAATAAACACTCCTCTTCTGTGACAATATTTTTAGAAGAAGCGCGATTCCCAAGAGTCCGTATCAAACTGTTTCATTATTAAAGCTTCGAAAAAATTGATTGAAATGCCGTTTATCCTCTTTACCCAATTCTCCGACACAAAATTATTATCTCCATTGCTGTTGGCTTTGTGTAATTAAATAATAGTTGATGTAAACATTAAAATTTTCGGAAGATTTAAGAGAGATTATAAATGAAAATAAGACACAGCTTATAAAAATATCAGGGTAACACGTCCTAAGATATGATAGCAATTAAGGTTACATCCAGACTACAACTATAAATAGATGCAAGTATAATGATAGTAAACGTTTTTGATATAATAAAAATATATGGATTATTATTATTTATAAAACTATATATATATATATTGATTGAAAATAAAAGTACACAAATAAACCCTACGTTTAGTAGAACAATAATTTGCTATATATTAAACAAAAGGTCGACTTTCTAACAGCCGTGTGATCGAGCGTGGTCGGGTTATGTAGATATAAGTCGAAAACTACGCGGTTTGGTTTTTCTTGTGTGATCAAACGAAGTCAGTGGTTTTTATTAGTAAACCTTGGTCGATATAATAGGAGAATATCGACCCCACCACGTAGTTTTTATAGACTGGGTGAGAGACATAGTTTTTTCATTGTAAATTTTGTTTTAAGGAAACTGCTATTTTTTAACCAACATTGTAATACATTAAAAATATATATATAATATGCATAATCCCATGATTTCCTCAATCTTCACATGTATTTAAAAAAAATTACTATTAACATAAGTTATAACTGTCCACTATTATTATTTCAAAATGAAGTGATAAAATATCTCCTATATAAAACCGGAGTCTATAGTTTCAACCGAGGTTACTTTTTATTGATTACAATCATCTGCTTTATTCTGAATATCTTCATTCCGAAGAAAAATATCTCAGCTGCATGTTATTTAAAGTTGAATTACATTAAATTACATTAAAAGCAAGTGCTAACAAATTATGGATTACATAGACTATATTCTATATACTCAACTAATATTCAGAGATAGACTTTAACCCTATGGTATATATGACAACGATTTATTTATACGATTTATTTCATCACTTCACAAAAGACACATTTAGTAATTCTTCATAATTTTTTTCTTAGAGGCGATTTTCAAATGTTTATAAATTGCTCAAAGTTGAGTTGGAGTTTTATTAACTATAGGAAAGATCTTTAATAAATTGTGATCTAGATCCAATGCTCATTTTTCGTTTAATTAAATTCTACTTTATTTTCCTTATTTTCAATTATCGTCTTCCTTTCTCAATCAAATCCAACAACTGGTGCAACATTGATTCAACGTACATAACATCAACTTTTATTTTATGTAGTGGCGATATAAGTTTTAAGACGATGTCTTAAAATCAATATAACAAATAGTGAACATCTATTATGAATTGTCAGCATTACATTTACGACATAATGCTACTAAATTGAAAAAGCGAATATTTGACAAAAATACTTAAAAACATAATTCAAATTCTAGCAATTATTATATAATATAAGCCATCGACGTAATATATAAAAACATTAACATTCTGTCGCCAATTTGTCACTTTTTTAATTAACTATGAAACTGACCCATTACAACAACACGAACAATGAAAACGTTTGACCACACTTTTTGACACTTTCCCACGGGTTTGACTTGCCATCTTATTAATCCAGGCCTGTTTATTGTGGGTTTTCTTTTACATTCCTCACATTCCTTATTTTTATTTATCATCGGGTTTAAGGTATGTTTGGATTTTAAACATATTTTGAAATAATTATTTGCGGTTTGAAGACAAACAACACTTTCCTTTTGTTTGACATTTGTGAAGTTCGGTCGTGAATGTTTTTCCTCTCTATTAAATCATATTGGTATTATTATAAAATTTGGTTTCTCATTTGGCAGTCGCTTTGATCTTTTTGGTTCGTTTATATTTTGAATATTGATTTGTTTTGAGGAAAAAAATAAAACAGCAGAATATTATCTCGTAGGAGACTTCAAACACTCTTGATTATAATATTCTTGCTGGAGTAACTATGATAATGCAGAATTCAATCATTTAACGAGAACAAACGATTATTTTCAGTGCTTCGATATATTAAAGTCTGAACATGACAGTTTAAGGGCAGATAATTTCTTTTTTTAAATAAAAAGGAATAATAGTCTAGTGGTCAAATAATAGACTTTAAATGCTGTCCAATGGTGGTCCCAAATTAACACATGTCATGCGGCATAAGATCCCTGTCAATGAAAACAAAATGAGAGTTCAGCTATAACGGGTTAAACATCTCCAGATAGCTGTTGCCATTATCTGTTCATTGTAATTGTGGATACATTATTGTGGTTATAATAATTGATAACACTGAACATAATTGAATAGACATTGTCAATTGTCATAATCGACAATGTTAACTCTTCGTACGTGTAGGGGGAGGGTTATGCTTAAAAAAAATTTCAAATAAATTATGTTTTTCACTGAACTATAAAACCTATGACCCTGTTTTTTTACTCAGTGGCTAAAATACTTTTATCTAACTAAAAATATAACAAAAATAATTTCGTATAGTTTTACATACCAGAAAAAATGGTGTTATTATTGATCTATTTTAAACCCCATGGGTTTTCATACTTGCCGAATATATTAGGAGCTGAAACTTGCAACATTAAGAGAAAAAATAAGTTTATCGTAAATTATATTCATTTAACTTGATTATTAAAATTATTTATTAAAATAACCAGCAATTT
>JAUZND010092215.1:0-14715 GCA_034780555.1 Coelogynopora nodosa | reverse complement strand
GAGGGGGGAGGGAGGGTATCAAAGGGAAGAAGGTAAGGGGAGGGTTTAAGAGAGAAGTATTAAAGGGGTGGTGGGCGGGGGTAAGGGTGGAAGCTGGAGGGTGTAACAATTACACACATTTTCCCTCCAGAAACTGTACTTCAAATAGGTGTACCTACATCTGATTAAGTTTAAGCCAAATTTCTAATCTGATGACTAATATACTATTTTAAATATATTTTTTGAAATTCTTTTCCTTTTATTATAAAAACATCATTTTACCGTATTTTGAAATATTTTTGTGGCTGTTTTAAAATCTATAACGTATATTATTAATGAATTAAGTCCTAATATAATTTTATAAGATTTTCAGGTAATTTTATTGAATATATTTATACTGTTCACATTTTAATAAATTATCATCTTTTGCTCAAAATGTAATTATTTTTAGACTAACTTTTCCTAACCATTTATTATTTCTTATTAGAAATGTCTTAATCTGTGTATTGCATCCACATTTAAAACTATAAACTATTGTTAAATCAATACAAAGGTTTAAATGCTATGATATGATAAATAATACTCTAATCAAAATCAGTGTATATAAAAAAACTAAATATTATTTTCAAATGCCAGTTTTGTGAATTGTATTAGTATTTATTTTATAATAAACGTTTGATATCCG
The DNA here is from genome assembly GCA_034780555.1 of Coelogynopora nodosa. NCBI lineage: Eukaryota > Metazoa > Platyhelminthes > Proseriata > Coelogynoporidae > Coelogynopora > Coelogynopora nodosa. The sequence goes on along the minus strand of JAUZND010092215.1, from coordinate 14,051 downwards.
AAAATTTTTTTTTACCTTAATAAAATATTGTCAAAATAATAATATGTTTATCAAAAAAACTCTATAAAATCAGTAGTTACATTGGACGTATGATGGACGTCATTATACAATAATCTCAATTTAAAACAAAATTTATGTGTTTACGTCAAACTTACAAAAAGATATTTAATGAAAAGCACTGCATCGAAAATTAAACTGTTAATTAATCAGTTAAGTTGTACATATGTACAGAAATTATATTTTAATTTTTACCTTTAGACAAATAATTCTAATCATATATAAAGCATCAGAAATAATTCGAATAATATTTGAAAATAATAGGAAAACATTAATTATAATTAATATGACTATTATTGTGAAGCTATTGTTTTTTTAAATGTTTAATAAAACCTAAGAAAATGCATAATACTAAAAATAATCGGGATATAGATTCTCATCACTTACTTTGCGTTTGAGGTGGATAATTGAAAACACCTGAGAAATAAAAGATGCACTAATTAATCAATCAGCCAATCAACCAATTAATCTATCTATCAATCATTGCAGAGAAATTTATACCGAAAAATTCACGTGAATAAGTCGCACATGCAAATTCAAATTTCTTAAAGTCAGTGTGCGGCTTATACACGAAACCTTAAAGTCATACCTGTAAATTGATATGTTAAGTTAACTATAGATTAAGGACCAGTGCGAACTTAGATAGTAGATAGATAGTTTATTGAAATTCAAGGCCGTTTTGTGCATTTGTTTTTTGGACTAATACAATATTATATGGTAATTACCATAGATATGGATTTCTTTCTCTCTCACTACTAGATGTACAATCTAATATAATCCTGTTATATACGATGATTACGAAAATGATGAGTCATCGTTTCAGGAGGAAATCGTAGGCTACAGAAATATTTCAGCAGTTCTGTGAATCCTAAATGAGCTAATTATGTTGAAACTCAATGTAATTAATTTTCTCTTAATAAACTAAGTCCTTTATTTAACGGTAGTATAAATACATTTTACTACTTTTTTTGATGGTGCAAAAATGAAATTTAATCTGATAAACTTTTCATTGTTAAAAAATAGCTTTAAAATGCCTATTTAGCCTGTGCGCAACTGCAATAAAAATTATTTTTTCTCGCAAATATGTGTATGACTCATCTTTCTCATAACCGCTGTGATTGTAAATGTCATATTGGTAAATATTATTTTGTTGTAGGTAGACAAAACATGAGATTAAAATATAGCAAGGTTGCAACAGTGCTATTTATTAGGTGTAAAAGTAAACCATAAAGTTTGGGGTGCGGCTTATACATGGGGCGGCTTATACAAGGGTATTTACGTTAAATCAATTGTTCACAAGTGATTCAATTTAATTATTTAACCTCATCGAGGATAAATGAATTGATTTAATCTATAATTTATAACAAGCAAATACTTGTAACATTTCAAACAATTTCTTTATACCTTTTCGAACAAACATATATAGTTAAATTAGTTTAAAAACTATGTGCTATATGTGCACGTCTATAGGGAGCATTTCTTGAATTTCTTTTAACAAATTGCAGGTTACTTTCATACCACGCTTTCTTGTTACTAAATTCATGAAGCTCTTAATTTAATAAGTTAATAAAGCTTTTAAATTATTGAAGATCCTTATATTTATAATACAATTATTATATTTATACAATATGATTTAAATGAACTGAAAATCATATATAACTCACCACAACTGCAATTTTTACAATCGTGTTTATTTGCAATGGCGGTTTCCAGTTCCTTTCGAGTGTCATCCAAATCTTTTTTCGGGTCTTCTTCAACTTCTTTTTCTGATTCGTCTATTTCCTTTTTCATAGACGTCAGGTTTCTTTCGATGAGTTTCAGTTCACCTTTTTTGGCGTTATTTTCACTCTCAATTTGAGATATACTAAGCTTAATCGAAGTGATCTCGTTTTCTACATCTCTTCGCAGGTCACCTACTATTTTGTCTGTCGAATTGAAAGCAAAAGAGAAACACAACGTCACTCACAAATGCATCAGAGAAGTTGTCCGAGAATTAATGCAAAAATGGGAATTATATTACTTTTTGACTTAATTTTTATTACATAGAGCAATAATTCATAATAACTTTAATTAAAAAAAATAATAATACTAATGTTTTTTTGTTTGAGATAGTGATATATAAGATATACTTACCCGCTTTAGTTGAATCCATTTCGTTTAACTTAAAAAAGCTAATTTGTTTAGCTTGTAGAATATTATTGACGTTATAATTGAAATTGGTAGCTTTATGAGGTTAAGATTAAAAAAGTACTCTATAGACTTGTAAACTAGAAATCTAAATTGTACAAGAAATCACACAACTAAGTCAATTGTAACCAGGTGAAAGAGTTTCTCAATGGACGTGTCTCAATGGCTTGTATAAATGGAGGTGATTGCATCAACGATTTTGTGATGTGGTTATAGTTTGTGTATGTCAATATATAATAACCATTCAATGCTATACTGAATACAATTAAAATGAAATTGTCGTCATGGTGTGATTTTGGTTGATTGTACAATGTGTGCATTTATAGTTGTTGGTAATTACGCAGGCATGGAGCCATACATTTTAAGAGGAGTAGATCCTATTGTATTGATAAATGAAAAGGTAATGAAAAAACTATTTATTACAAAAATAAATAAACACGTTGGTTTACAATATTTTCTTTTTGTCAACTAAAAAAAAGATGGTATTTGGACCCCCGAAAGACGCTATATCTGCCCTGTGCGTATTTAATCTGCAAAATTTGTTATTTCATTAAGTTTTCACTTTCTGTATCATATATTTTTCTAAAAGTGCAAAATACATTATTATTAACATTACATATTTCCCCATTGTTCGAAAATTGTCATAATTTTAATTTATATTTAAATTTAATTATGAAATTATTGAATCAATAATAATTTATCAATATTCAATTTGCTTCTTAAAAGTGTTCAGTTTTATTACGATCTGAGGTTATGCCATAGACTTTTAGAGATAACTCAGACTTGCTATGAAGCGCCAATATTGTAATCGAAGTTTCAGTTTCGGTTTTGACTTTGTTGGCAAAAAAAGGGTTATAAGTTGTTGCGCTATTAACTGAACAAACAGGTGGATTTCAGGAGAAATATTATTTTTTGCATGTGTGTTCGAAAATATAATGTTAATTTAGTTACTTTTATTATATTTTAAATCTTAATTGTGTTTCCTACACTCGCATCATCCTTTTTTCTATAGTTAAAATAAGGATGTTGTTATATATTTTTTCTATTTTTAAAATTAATACGATAATTTTGTAATTTCACACATCACTATATTTATTTCAACTTCTATCATGAACATTAACCGATTTCTATTAGTTACAAGTAATTATTTCGACCATATAGACTATAAAAAATCTTAGAAGATATTTATTTTTACAAATATTTTGGCATTACTATTTTGTAATTCTTTTTTATATGCATTTAAAATTAGTTTTATTAAAAAATTGTTTTGCTGTCTGAAAACAATTAAATAGAATTGTATAAATTAAACTTTTGGATTATAGGCAATACTTTTAAATAAAACAGTTATTTTTAAATGTTATCAATTTATTAAAAATAACAATGTCAAATAACAGTAGAAACATGACATACAATTAAATGACTATGCAAATAAATGATTGTTTAATTAAATACCGGATTAAAACTGGAATTAAATACCATTTAAACTTTATTTGAATTAGTTAACTTTATGTTCAGCTGCTAAAATAGTGTAACATTTAATACAGTTTACATGCTATTACACCTTGTTTGCGTGTGGATCTATGAATAAAACCTTTTAATCAGTTATTTAATATGGAAACAAACCTAATTATGTTGATAATAAATGTTTTCCTTCCTTTCTTTTGGTTAGCTTCAATTATTTATTAACTGTAAATTATTTAAAATCATACAAGGTGAAATACAATGAACGTCAGTATGGCCCTGTATGGCCCTAAAATAATACTTTAATATTAATTGTATGTCCTTTAATAGAGTTAGATATTTGTTTTTGCTTTGAGTAGTTATTCGCTCGAAGAAGAATTTAGTACATTAAAGTGTAGTTTTACAAAATAATTGATGATATTATATAATAATATTTATATTTGATAGTCAATTACTGTATCCATAATGTTTTGCTTTGTATTTATACAGATTTGTGATATTATGTAACGTAATTGTACACTTTCACTTGAATTATTTTAGAAGCCTATCAATTATAATTTAAACATTTAGATTCTTGTTATACTCAACATTGTGGATCAAAAAAATTTATGTAATTTAAAAATGATCTATAAGTAAGTCTGTTTTTTGTTATTAACGTAAAATTCCATGCCTTCTCCTCAACTCCTCAATAAAAACCAAATCACAAAATACTCTCAAAGTTTGACTTTTTATTGGTATAGTTTATAAATATTTAGAATGAAGATTTTCTACCATTATAATATGTTATCCAACTTATACTACTTGAGTAGTATACTGTTATTTTATTGCAACTTTTTAAATAAATAATTTCAATCCTTTTGACAAACGGTAACTGTTTGTTTAATAGAATTTATCAACAAAAAACATATGCACTAATGTCTACGCTAAAAATAAAGATAGCGATGAAATAATTTTGACTTTTAACTTACGTATGTATGTATATTAATTAATTAATTAATTTAATAGAATAGTCTATTTGCTTTATAATTATATTGCTGATTAAATAAATTGATTTAACAAAAAATCTTATTTTAGATTAACCCAATTACTCTATTTGGAAAAAGTTGGGTCGGATCAGCATATATGAGAAATATTACCTGTAAATCAAAATGAGTCTTTTAAAAACAACATACTACTTACTACTTACAACATACTACAACTTAATAAAGAGAGGAGGTTACTAACTTGCTCATATATCATATTTCAGGTCAGTTTATTCCGATAAGATCATCATATCAGTTTAATTTAAAAACATTAAAAAAAAGGAAACTGTTAGTTCTTACTAATAATAACCTGTACTAAGTCTGAATTAATTTTATTTATATAAAACAATGAATCCGTGCATCTAGCTATGAATTAATATAGCCTATATTTCGTATTATTTAACTTTTAATGTCATATCATTGACTATTGTGTGAAATAATTAAATAAATTAATAAAGTATTTTACCTGCACACTTAAAGATAATTAATTCGAAGGTTATCCATAGGGCCTAGAGAATAGCATTTATTGCATGATTACGTCAAAAATATTTTCAAAGCATGAACATTAGTCATAGATATCACAACAAGATTTGATAACAAAATGTTATAGTATACACATCATTTGAATTGTGATGAATAACTGTGTCTACTCTTAATGTTCTTTTGAGTATATTTAACGTCATTTATAATACATACTTATGACGCATTCATTTAGTGTCACAAGATATTGAAAATATAATTATTAACGGATATCTAGAACATGAACCATTCATAAATTTTTAATATACTACATTTTATAAATTTTTAAGCATTTTATAAATAACTATTCCAGCGCAATTAATAAGGCGTAGCGTATTTATTATGACTTTAAATCATGTTGCATAATAATATTAAAAAATAGATTCCTTTGTAAATAACAAATTGGGCGCTTACATATTATGGCCAGCATTAGTTCCATATGTGAAAGTCTGTTAGGAACACTTTCAAAAGTGTTATAAAATATGACTTTATCTTTAACTCTTTGTTATTATTATTATATTAATATTAAAATTATATTAATATTATTATATTAATACAAACATATTATTTACCTGTTGATATATAGAACTTGAAAGGAAACGAAATTTTCAAATAAATACTTTTTATTATACTAATGTGTTCGTGTTTTTTCCCATTATCTTTAAAAACGAATCTGTCTCAATATAAATGGAATAATTGCTCAGCACAGCGGGGATTCTTCTTTTTAATCCATACTAAACAAAAATCAGAATTCATTCTCACGAGTTATTTTAGTGAAATAAAAAACGATTATTATTTGCATTTTAATGACGTTGATTTAAAACTTTCAGTATGAATTTATAAACTTATTTAAGATATGAATAAAAAAATACTTTTAAATTTTTCACCTTTAGGCCTACTAATGTATCTAATAGTGATCATTTTATATTTTTATATAGCATACATTACCCAAAATACAGCCATTATTTTCCCGAGATACATTAGCCAATCAAGAGAAACAAACCATGCGTATAAATATGGTTCAATTCATATCGATATAAGAAGCCATTTTCTCCTTCAATACCTATAGGATGACACTCAGACTGACCTATTCAGTTTTTTTTCTCCTACTCTGTCCCCAGTATTATCTCCTCGACTCTACGACTGTAAATAGCACGTCTCAGCTTCACCCTTCTATCAATCCCAACAAAAATGGTGAGCCTAATGTAAAATGGGTTACAGTACATTATACTATTAATTCAAATAATTACCTTGAAGCTTAAGAGTTGTACATGAATGTTAGTTTTCTGTAGGATTCTTATTTTAATTTTTGAATACAGCGGTATTTGCTTCACTATTGATTATTTTTGAAAGTTAGATAGTTTTCATTAATACCCATCGAACTTTCCTTGTACGTTACGGAAAAGGTGAACTTTCATTCATAAAAACGGCCTAAATTAGCTTATAAATATATGCGATGCAGATTACATCACCTGAATGGTTAGTTGTAACATGCAAACACATCACATTGGCAAATATAATACTCCAATCGCTTAAAAGTACTTGTCATGGCGTGTAGTTACGCAATGTATGTTATCCAGTATGTCGCAACCATAGATATCTATAATATCTATGGTCGCAATAGGTTATTAAATATATATAACTAGAAGATTGACAACATCTCATCAAGCAGTTATATGGAAGTTATATCTATATATTTTTAGATAGTTACATCTGCCTATACTTGTAAACTATATATTACCTTATTGTGATTGTATAGTTTGCATTAGGTAATTGGGATTTCATTATTCTCTTAGATTAGATAAAGTAATTTATGTATTTCTTTTGTATTATAGATGTTAATGTAATGTAAATAATAATTCATACAATCTATACTTAATTAAATACTTTTCATGCTATCTAAAATTATGTGAAATATAAAAACCATTTTAAAAGATGAGACAGAGAGAAAAAGTTATATACAGAACAGCATACATACTACTTGATTTTAAACGGATAGTATTAGAAAGATAAAACAAATTAAATTAAAAATCTCTTCTACAAACATTGTAAGCGGAAGGGGAAGGGGAGGGTGTGTGGGAATGTTCTAGATTACACTACTTCTCATCTACCTATTGAGCTACATTTTGGTACAAGTATTAGTTATTAGTAAAATTATGTCTTATTAGGAAATTCAATTGTTTCAAATCATCGGGATGCGATTTTCTTCCTTGCTGATACACTCCCCACAAGGGGGCTGGCTATTGAGTCCATCCTCTACATCGATTCTCTAATCCATGAACAAAGAAAGTGTTGGTCGAGCCATTGACACACAGTTTTACTGACATAACTTTACACTGATCTGAAATCAAGGGACACATCTGTATGATTTTGCATTTCTATATTGTGACATTGGTCCGTATTACTTGCCTTACTTTATTAATACCAGGTATGTAGCAGTATTATAATCCCAATGTTTACATTACTAAACACCGAATTATACAATTAACAATAAAGTTGGCAGTCCATAAACATGTTAAAAGTATCCTTACAAAATGCAGCACTATGAAAATACCCATTAGACATGGTATATGAAACGGCGACTAATAACAGCAGACTGAACTATATGCATCACCATGTTGGAAGTGGTTCACAAGTATAATACAAGTGATAAGATTCGACTCAGACAGAGTTCGTTATAGCCAGATCAATCAAATACGACTACAGAAAATGTAATTTTTGCTTCTAAACCACTCGATCCTGCGGATAGAACATAATATATTCTTCATCAGGTTTGCACAGCAGAAAGAATACAGTCCACTAGATCTCATGCCTATTTTAACGAGCGCATCATTTAGTTACATTGTCATTCATAAATTTGTATTTTATTTAATTGTTATATTCTTTTTGCTTATTTTTGCTCACCTAATCCGCAATTACACAAATATTTTAAACTTTGCGTACTGGCAAGTCTGTAAAATGTCCTTTCTTTCAGTCGACATTTCGCTTCTTATCACTACTTACAGTCCACTAATTCGACCGTCAACAGGTATGTTTAAAATCGTTAAGTTATTCATATGGTATGTATAATATTTGGATATATACATTTATATTTATTTTTATATAGTATAATATTATATATACTGATAGGGAAAATTAATGTCTAAGAGTACATCGAAAGCGAGATAAACAAGAAAAGTAAAATCCTTGTAATTTTTTTATTTTGCAGAGTTTCGTTACATAAGTACCACACAATATAAAGTTAAAATTTATATATTTTAATATATTTTATTTTAATTTAAATTAATTAAAGTATGTATTTCAAGTTTAAAAAATAATAAAAGACAAGTTTTTTCGCACCAAAGCACAGTTTCATCTGTAACTAATTGTAAATGAACTACATTATAAATTACATTCAAAATCTGTATATTATTAAACTATTTTATTTAAATATATTATTGAACAAAACAACCTCCTAATTCACATAATTCAACCATAATTTGAAATACATCATTAATCCAACGTCAAATACTTCAAATTGTGTGCCGAAATTCTGGCAAAAATGAGGTATGTATATTGTATATATATCTAAAATAATAACATAATTTATGTTTATTCTGAAACTTTCTTATATAATTCCGTCAAATTTATAATCTCCAACATTCCGGTCAGTGTTCCTGTAGTAACTGTACATGATTATTGACATATCTATTGATTCTGTACTTTATCGTATTATAAAAAAAAACGTATGACGCCGGTGTGGTGCATTCTTTAATCAATATGCCAATGTCTAATTTTTAACGATCCTATGCATAATAAAATTAATTACTGTAACACAGTATCAATTTTAATTGTATGTATTCCTAACAACGATAACATCCTATTGTTGGTATTATATTCAACATTCAGTGTTTCGATATTCTCTTTACTTCATGAGAAGGCTTATGCTCACCAGGCGCAACGCAATGTGCCGCAACAAGTTGAATTTACATTCATTTCAATGAGCCTATTTCCACTGAGCGCGAGGTGACGAAAATGAAGTTGAAATTATTCAACTGCGACCTCGCGCAACAAATAATTATTCAATTATTCAATTATTCAATATAAACACTATACTAACTAATTAAACATCATTCATACACACACGTACTTACAAACAAAGGGAAGAGTGAGAGAGGGCACCTCAGTAACACAGACTGTATGCATTGATCGTCAACATACAATAACTACCTAAATACTTACCTCCCCAATCTATACGTGACACCGGGCTGAAGTGGTTGAACAGACATAGCGCGTGTTTCGTCGCGTCCCTTTTGTGGGTATAGGCCTTTATGATATACAAAATGAGTGTAAACAAAAATGGTCACTGCAGATAGTTTGAGCAGAAATTGCAAATGAAATGTGAAACGACTCCATGGTATTTATAGTTTTGAGATTCAGGGAGAATATCCAACTCGTGAAAAAGTATCTATTCCAGTCGAATGTATAACGTACAACACAAGAATGTGTTATAGATGTCTCACCTTTGGTAGCGCGGAGTAAAAGTTTGAATTTAAAGTGTGAGCAGCTTTACTGGATAGAATTAGTCGATTATCAATTATAGTGAGCCCGGAAACAATTTAAGCTCCGAGGTATCGAAATGCATTTAAGACATTGTTTCAACAGTTGTAATATTTACAGTGCAAAGGAGGACTGTTCGCCGATGTTCTGGAAGACCACCTTGAAGACCTTTTCAAGCAGTTGCATAACTTGTCTCATACTATTTAAAAATACTCGAACATTTTAGATCCTCAATAAATGTAAGTATATACACTGCTTTAAAAAATACAATTATCATCTAATTATAGTGGAGCAAAATCTGTTAACAGTCGACATTGAGCAAGTTTAAATAAATTGTATAAACATTGAACAAAACATTTGATATACAATGTTATTTATATAATTTTTTATAGATATATATAATAAAATATAATGTTACATAAATTATTAAGGCCTATTTGAGCATTATCATAATTTCTATATTTGTATTTTTCAAATTAAAAATAGAGTACCGCTTAACTCATATCAGATTGCAGTAATCTGCAAATACAGACCGCCGGAGTTAGCCCCATTAACAAATAAATAACTAATTATTGAACTAACTTTGAAATTAATTAATACAAAAATTAACATTTATCTAAATTATCATTTTTAGACAATGAATATACATACATACATCAATTGAAGGAAGTCAATGCTCTAATGAAAGTTTACGGTCTTTACATAATTATAATTTAAAAATATACAAACAAGACTTTTCTTTGTCTTGTAAATGAGGTTCATCACAGTGTTGACCTTCCTTTTATTGACATATATATATAATTAACTGTAATGCATGCAGTGAAAAGAGTACCATACCAACCGTTGTTTTTCAACAATTTCAGATAACTCATCGCAAAGTGCTTATGTGACATTTGGGTATCCCTATAGTGACACGTGTATCCATAGCAACCGATATTGTATGAGCCATCCCGATTGTGGCCGTATCGGCAATTGTTGTCCGGAATTTGTCAACTCGTCATTTGCAGAAATTGTTCACCATAACTCGGCTTATGAATGTCGAACAGTGATTGGAGAAAACAATGCTATATATCAGTATGCCATTTTAGCTCGCTGCGACAGTCCAGCCCCAAGCACAGGTGAAGCCACCGCGAAATGCAGTCAAACAGGAATATACGAACCAGATTTTTTAGACTTTGCTTACGAACCGACGACAGGTCGACTATTTCGGAATAGATTTTGCGCCCTGTGTTCTGGAGTTTCCAATTTTACTGTTCTTGATTCTGTCCGTGACTGTGAAGACGACGACAAGATAGCGCTATCAAATGCAAGTCTTGGTATTGAGGAGCGTAAGCGCATATATTATGATAAATGTATTCCGATTCTCACTAAGGGGGTTATATACAATTCACTATCACCAAATAGATCAATAGAATACATAGCTTCAATTAAATCAAATCTTACGAAATGTGATTGGCGTCATAGTGGGGATAGTCATTTAGATATACCTACAATTATTTCTAATGACTCCGGTTCTTTCGTGAGTTGGCTTTGTCGAATTACTGCAGATAGCGGGTGTATTTCGAGAGATAAAAACTCCTTCTGTGCTAAAAAAAACAAAAATCCGCGCAAGTGTCTGGAATGCGTTGGGATGACGGTTGAGGATGGTGGCGATAATGATCTCAACGTCGAAATTCCGTCATTTTCCATAATGATAGATTTTCGGCGAAAAAGTCCAGCGTTTGTTGCATGGGATGACTTCCTGGATTACGGAGCCGACTGCCTAGAAAGAAATGTCACCTATAACAACGGCATTGAATACTGTCTTCAAGCGGTTTGTAGACATGGTAACGTCTATCATCTGGAGTTGAAAAAGTGTGTCAATCCGCGATTAATCACGTCTGTAAAAGTTAGCATAATATCTATCACAAGTTCGATAATCACTGAAATTTGCAATCTTTTAAATCTGCCAATTTGTAATTTACTAAACTCCATGCTTTTGACTGGACAGCGTACATGGCATAGTGAAAGCACTTCCCTTATTGTCAACCATGTCAATTCGTTTTATCAGTTTCAATTGTATCAACTCTACAATAATGAAATGCTTCATAATTTAACCTACAGTATGCTCGTCAATTCATCAATCAATATTATCAACAGTAACATTAGGTATCATGACATTCAAATTAGAAACGCCTCTGATGTTTTTCCCCCTAGCACAGTAAATCACCCAATTTATTCATTTGTTATTGAATCGTTTATGAGCAGTCAATTAGGAAAATATATCGAGTCAAATGTTATGGTTAATATATCTTCAAACTGCACAACACTTATTTATAAAATATACACAAAATACTCTGAAAATAAATCTATTGTTGATTTGTTCTCCAAAGAATTTACTAATAATGAGACCATTGAAGTCCACGATGACCTTGTCTATGTTGTTCATTGTTTGCCCGAGGTCAAGTCCAGGCCACAAAGCACCGCGTCTGTAATCAATGACTGGGTCAACAAGATCCTCATTCCAATCTCAGTCATCTCACTACTGGCCACAGTATACACTTATTCCTGCTTCAAGCAACTTCGAACACGACCAGGAATTTGCACGTTACAACTGTCATTTTCACTTCTCCTCAATTACGTTTTTTTCTTCTGTTTCTCATTGCTAGGCAGATCTCGTATGGGAGCATTCGGTTGCCAAGTGGGCGCAATATTGAATCATTTCGCAGCTCTTTGCGTTTTTACATGGAGCTTTTGTCTCTCGTTTACATCAAAACAAGCTTTTACTTCATCACAGGTATGTTCAAACTCGGATTCTAGTAAACACCTTAAACTGTGTCTTTGTGCTTACCTTCCTCCGACGGCTATTGTTGCTGTCTGTGTAGCCAGCAGTGTTTGCAAGTGTCTTGGAAGCTATACGATTGAATACGCAAGTGGTCAACTTTGCTGGCTGTCTTCTGGACAGTCGGTGCTTTTTGGAATGACAATTCCCGCCGTGTTACTCGTTCTGGGGACTGCTGTTCTCTACATTTGGACACTGGTGGGATTCTGTCGATCTGTAAAACAGGCTTCAATGGTGTCAAAAAAACGATCTCAAAATAAATTGATTCTTCTCGTCACAATGAAGTTAGGTATACTTTTAGGACTGGTATGGATTTTACCCACTTTAAACATCATATTTCAATCAGAGGGGTTTGATGTCTTCAGTAACCTCCTGATCGCGATACAGGGCTTTCTTATTTCAATTTGTTTCCTTGGCAACACACGTATCAAGAATATGTACCGTGAGAGTTTGAATCGTCTATCACATAACTTCTCCAGCAGCGGCGGACCATTTCGAGTTCAATCATCTATTGATTTACATCATCGAAAAATTTCAAAAACAGACAAAAGCACTTAATAACTTAACTTATAAAAAGCCTGTTTGACTTAACAAATATATTGTTTTTGCATCAAACCTACTAGATGTTGAACATTTTTTCAAAAGTGATCCATGCTCATTTTTCTGTAGTTTTTATAAAATTCGTAGCATAGACAAAGTTGATTATTCAAATTAATCAGTTTGTATGTTTGATAAGCATCGATCAATTAATTAAATATCTATAAAATAGTTCATTCAGACCAAACAACAAAAAGTGAGGGAAAATGTATAATCGAATAGAATAGAATAGCATGGAATGGAATGGAATATATTGGAATAGAATGAAATAGAATAGAATAGAATGGAATAGAATAGAACGGAATAGAATGGAATGGAATGGAATACAATGGAATGGAATAGAATGGAATCGAATAGAATGGAATGAAATATAATCGAATAGAATATAATGAATAAGAATAGTATGGAATGGAATAGAATGGAATGGAATGGAATATAATGGAATATAATAGAATATAATGGAATAGAATGGAATGGAATGGAAAGAATAGAAGGGAATAGAATGGAAAGGAATGGAATGGAATCGAATATAATAGAACAGAATGGAATTATAATGGAATAGAATAGAATGGAATATAATGGAATAGAATTAAATATAATAGAAAAGAATGGAATGGAATGGAATAAAATGGAATATAATAGAATATAATGGAATAGAATGAATGGAATATAATAGAATATAATGGAATGGAATGCAATGGAATAGAATGCAATGGAATAGAATGGAATAGAATAGAATAGAATATAATAGAAAAGATTAGAATGGAATATAATAGAATAGAATGGAATAGAATGGAATAGAATGGAATAGAATGGAATAGAATGGAATAGAATGGAATAGAATGGAA